>QRDG01001572.1:95409-258835 GCA_012064385.1 Puccinellia tenuiflora
AGTGCAAGTAAAGGAGCTGACACAGCTCACACACTAGATCCATATGCAGAGGCAAAGAGGCCGTGGAACATAGCTCAGTTATGTCCCTACTATAGCTAAATTGTAATAGTTTTATAAGTTGAAAGGCAAAGAGCCCAGTGAGCCATGCCTAAGTGTAATCAAATTGTTATGATCAAAGGAAATAAAGCCGGCTTCTCTGAATACGAGTTCTTTAATCGAGTCACCCAGTGAGTGCGCTTTATTCTTTATATTTGATCATCAAGTTCTTGGGGGCTTGCTTTTCAGAGAAAAAAATTAGGCTTAGACCCTTGAACCCGGCTCAGTAGCCGAACTTTTCCTAATTTTCTCGCTGGTAAGTTAGATGCAGCCTGCACAATATGAATAATCTACAATCATGACTTGTCTCTAACTCTTATGAATCCTAAAGGACATAAGAAGTTGGGAGCCTGTCGGCACAAACTGTAAGAGAAGTCATGCAGGGCCTACTTATTCATCAGTGAATAATTAGATGGGTTATAAGAACCAAACAGTGACTTGTATAGATAAGACATATCAATGTCACAGTGGAACAAGCAAGGCATTACAAGCCGATTGGCACAATTTCAGAACAACTAGTTCAAATACCAAAAGTTTCGCACCAGTAGTGCAGCATTACAAAAGTTTAATAATCATCAAGAGGATGATGAATCTGAGGAGTCGACTTCTCAGTTGGAACTGGGGAGCCCTTCTTAGCAGGAGACTTGTCCTTCGTTTGTGCAGTCGAGGCACGAGCCGGCTTCACAGGAGGTTTGGTGGCAACTTTCTTCGTTTAGAAACCAGTACCTCGAGGGCTCTTCATATGTTGAGCCAGCTCTTCTTCTTGAGTCCATGAATCCCAGGTAATAGCTCTTGAAGGAGTGGGCGCAGCAGGAGTCTTCAACACAGGCTCGGCACCAGCCGGGTTACTAACAACAGGAGCCGCCGGTGTAGAAGAACTCGGTCCAGCAGAACTTGAGCCACCTGCCGTTGCCTGTGAGGGGTGACCAAAGTTTACAACTGCAGGAGTCTCTGGGGCGACCCTCTTGTTCTCCAAGTCATAGTGATGAACCCATACCTCAGGGTCCATCTTGTTGGCAATCTCACATGCATAGGGACGCACCAGCTTCTCCTCAGCCTTGAAGTCATCCTGAGTAAAGGGTTTGCCATCTTCATGTTGCTCTGGCTTCCCCATAGTGAGCAAAGCTGGCTCTACAACAGTGGGGTAGTAGCTGTGGGCCAGAGCAAGGATCCTGATGGAGGCTCTCCTCAGGAGGACTGCTTCCAGAGGCGCATATAGCCTGGTGCTCGTGACAGCTCATCTACCAGGCGCTCAAGTTCCTTGGGGCACTTGCCTTTAGCATTCAAGTACTTTACCACAACACGGGCTCCCTCTTGTAGCCCATGGCAATGGTTCAGCATCTCATGCAATTGCTTGCTAACGGACAACTTGAGCTTTGGGGAGTCAGACCCTGCAGAAAGAAATCAGTGAATATAAGTTGAGAAGTGCTTCAAAACAGTGCAAAGAAGGAGTTAGCAAAGATATAAACTTACCAAAGATGTGTTGGCACATGGCTCCAATGCCTTTGCGGCAGGTGTCATATACTGCTTTTAGCTCATTATGAGCTTTCAGGGCAGTTTTCTTGGCTATCTCCGACTCTTGCTTGACCTGCTCCAGCTGAGCAGATACAATCTTCAAATATTTTTCCAATTGAAGGGAATGCTCCCTTTCAGATTGAGCAGACCTGGCACTAGCAGCTGCCTGGTCCTCCAGCTCTTTCATGTCTCTTTTCATCTTGGAGATAAGATTCTGCAAATACAAGTCAGAGTTCACAAGTCAGGAATCACAAGTCATACAGGCACAAGTCAGATATGCAACTCATGAGCTCCAAGACATCACAAGTTAACAACTTGGCGCTTGGGGGCTACTCAGGAGTCAGATTTTTTCGCAGATGCAACATCCACAAGTCCTAGTCCACAAGTCAGCAGCTCCAAGTCGTCACAAGTTAACAACTCGGTGCTTGGGGGCTACTCGCAGAACATAATTTTTTCTACAAGCTAAGTGTCAGTTATTTACATCCATTTGTAGCCCCAAGTTTTCGCAGGCTGACAACCCGGCGCTTGGGGGCTACTCGTGGAAATTTAATTTAATTACTCTACCTCAGAGTCATCAAGTTAAAGCCCCGAGTCTTAGAAAAGCTAAGGACTCAGTGCTTGGGGGCTACAATGTGCAAGTTTTTTTTCTACACAGCAATTGAGTAAAAGTTCAGAGTAAAGCACCTATCTTAGTCACAAGTCACCACAGATAAGGTGCTTGGGGGCTACTGCAATAGGAGGCTACCAGAGAATACAAAGAATAGAAGTCAAAAAGCTTACTTCATGGATGAGTCGAAGAGATCTAATGGCCAGTTGCTCATCATCCTTCAATCTGGCTGCCTGATCGTTCAATTCAACGGCCTCTATCCAAGCCTCAGAAAAAGACTTGTTGTCAGCCACTCGAAGTCGGCTGTAATCGATGGAGGACTTGGTCGGTTCGTTGAGTTGGGCTGTAGAAGCCGTCTGATGAGGAGCCGTGGAAGGTTGAGGGATGGCCGTAGGAGTCTCAACCCCAGAAGAGGACTGGACCACCACTGGAGTTTCCTCCTGAGTCCTTGGAAGGGACTCGGGGACAGTGGGAGCAGTTGCAGTGTTGACACCTGCAGATGCAGGTGTCGAAGGAGCCGTCCTTGTGCTTGTCGTTTGAGAAGCCGAAGGAGGGATAGATCCACGAGCTGATGTAACATCAGCCATGTTCTGGAGCTTGGTGACCTTCAAGTAAGGCCGAGCCCTGAAACAGACAAAATCAGAAGTCAGCAACAATTCCATGAAAAGGAAACACAGAAGTCATATGAGTGCAAGTCAGCAGAGAAGTCATACCCAGTATTAGTCTCAAGGTCCAGGGAGGCCCGAGAGTCAGAAGAAGGCATAGACATGCCAGAGTGATAGGAATCATCTTGGCTAGGAGGAGATGTCGACTTCCGTTGGTGTGAAATTGGCAGAGGATCAGGGGTGTCCGCAGGGCCATCGTAGCGCAGCTTCCTCTTCCTAGCAGCAATAACGTTCTGCATACATTCTTGAGGCTTAGTAGGTGAACTGGTTGATCCAAGGACTCGTGAGAGAGGTACCTTGGGCACAGCCTCTCGAGGCCCATTCTTATTGGAAGTCGGGGGAGAAGAGGAGCGACTCTTCGCGGCTGAGGACTCCTCAGATGAGGTTGGCTGGGTAGCAGCAGGGCTAGAAGCCATATGTCCTTGCCTAGTAACAGGAGCCTCCTGAGAGGACTCCCTCCCAGTAACATTTTCAACAGGAGCCTCCGGGGAGGACTCCCCCTCATCATCATCATCATCTTCAACGGGAGCCTCTTAAGAGGACTCCTCGTCGGCGTTATCTTCAACATCTTCTGCCCCAGCATTTGGCTCTGTGACAGAAGCCTCCTCTTCTACCTCCTCGTCAGCCTCAACCTCCGTTGCAGGTTCAGAAGCTGGCTTCCAGAAGTTGTCAGTTAACTGCAAAGGAGACAGAAAATCAAGTTAGCAAGTCAAGTAGAGAAAGCGGATCAAAGGGAAGCAAATAAAATACTTACAGCAGGAGCTTTGTTGGTGGAGCAAAAAGGTTCAAGTCCAAAATTTACTTGATCCTTAACTGGCCTGCTGGTCAGTTTCTTGATCAGTCGGCCGAGTTCAGGGCTGTCAGACGGTTTCTCCATTGAGCGGAGATCATCAGTCACACAACGTGTGTACTGGCATATCAGTCGAGTCCTAGGAGTCAGCGGTCGGATTCTCCAAGTCGTCCAGCAACGCACCAAATCCATGTTCTCCAGCTTGTGTGACAGGAGAGCTTGAATCCGGGTGATCAAAGACTCGACTTTGGGCCGGGCGGCCTCTGAGCACCTAGCTTTGAAAATAGGAGTCGCCTCCAGGCAATCCTCGGAGAAAAGAGGAAGACGGGGCTCATCAGCAGAGGATGTGTCTATGCAATAGAAGAAAGTTTTGTGCCAATCCTTGACATGATTAGGAAAGACCGGTTTGGGGAAGACAGAATTTAGGCGACGCTGAAGAGCAACAGCGCCGCACTGAAGAAGAGGACCCCCAAATGTCTCAGGCTGGGGGTTGCAGTAGAAAAGATCGAGCCAGAGATCAAGGTCTGGCTCGATTTGGAGGTAATCCTCGCAGAGGGTGACAAAGTTCGAGAGGGTCAAGATAGAATTGGGTGCCAAATCATGGATGCGCAGCTTGTAGAAATCAAGGAGCTGGCGGAAGAACAAGTTACCCGGGGGAGTGAATCCTCGGAATAGGTGCTCGGAGAAGATGACGACCTCGCTCTTCGCCGGAGAGGGCACCACCTCATCTCCTGGAGCACGAGCCTTGGCATTGGAGGGAAGAAGGCCGGCAAGTCGATGCGCCTTGATCTGCTCGGCTGTTATGGTAGATCCGCCCCAATCGGCGGAGATAGATCGCTTGGACGAGGGAGTCCTGGCGGCGGCGATGTCAATCGTCCGGCTGGACGATGAGGCCTTGGCCTTGGAAGCTGCCTCGGAGCGCTTGGGGGCCATGGCAAACGTGCGGAGTGTGCTACGCGCGGGAAAGAGAATGAGCGGGAAGAAGAAGAAGACTGGAAGCGAAACGGCAAGTGAGGGATTTTGGACCCCACCCTTGACGATTTATAAGAGGTTAAACCCTAGAAAGTTACGGGGCCGTTCCATATTAGCAGTGCGGAAATTTCCTAGTCAAAAATGCAGCAGCTAAAGTCAAACAGAGTATGTCTGAGAAACTGAAGGCACAGTAGTGGAAAGAAAAGCCGGCTTGTCTCAGAAAGGCGAGTCCTGTGTCTCCAGGAAGTGGCAAAAGTCGGATTCCTCAGAGCTAATTTATAAAGAGCCACAACAAACTCGGCCAGCTGATGCAAAGGCAAGAGTGGTGAGCTTGAGCAAAGAAGTGAGGAAGGACTCATTTTGTATATGTATTATGTTTTTTATGCAGGAATTCATCTTGGAGCTAGCAGCAGGCGACTTTTGAGCTTATGACCCCAGTCAGAGAAGTCGAGCCAAGGAGCCGAACCAAGGGGTCGGAGGAAGCCGCCAAGACTGCGCCCAAGATAAATTCGGGGGCTACTGATGGGGGGATACTTTATAGGTAGGCCCATGGACCCGGAAAGTAGACCCGCCAAGACCAAGAAGGCCAAAGCCGGGTCGCACTTCAAGGTACATGGGCTGGGCTGGAGACAAGCCGACCAAGGCCCATGAAGAAGGAAGGACTCGTCCAGGAGGAGTCCTAATAGAACCCGGTGTTCTAACTTGGAAGGTCAAGACATAGAATAGGACTCTGTGTCCAAGTAGGACCCGGTGTAAACTTGTAAGCCCAGGGACCCGACCGCCTTTATAAGGAGGGCCCTGGACCTTAGATCGATAAGCAACTCAGAAGCAAGCTAGACAAGTCGAAAGCAATCGAGAGATCCGTAGCCATCGACTCCCCAGATAGGAGTCGAAACCTTGTAATCGAGAACTAGTCCAAGCAATAAAACCGAAGTAGGAAGTAGGTCTTTACCTCGATCTAGAGGGCCAAACCTGGGTAAAACCTTGTCCTTAGGCGAGATTAATAGCTCCTATGTACTTCGATCACCAATGGCCCCACAACTCATCTTCCCTGAGGAAGAACTTGCCGTGACAACCCCACGACAGTTTGTAGTTGTTATCTCGCTGCTCAAGCCTGCCTCGAACCTGCAATGCATCGCCCTTGGAGGACGATGTGTAAAACTGTACCATACCTTTCATCTTTTCCCCGGTCTGCAGGGCCTCACACACTTCCGCAAGGGTTAGATCAGCACTGCTTAACAGTATGGTATCTCACAGGATTGTAAAAGAACTAGGCAACAAACATAACATCAGAAGAGCTAAATCTTCATCCTCATATTTTACCTCCATCGACACTAGGTCGGCAACGATCTCCTTGAAGATCGATAAGTGGTTCATCACCGAACCACCTTCTTGCATCTTGTGCATGAACAACTTCATCTTCATATGCATCCTTCTGGTTAGATCCTTGGACATGCAAATCGATTCCAGCTTATGCAACAAACCTACAACGGATTTCTCTTGCAACACTTCTTGCAAAATATCATTACATAGATGAAGTTCAATCATAGACAAAGCCTTACTGTCCTTGCGCTTTTCTTCGGGGGTCCACGACTTCACGTCCTTTGCTCCGAATCCATTCAGCGCCTCATCAAGATCCGAAGCTGACGATAGAATCGCACGCATCTTGACATGCCACAGAGCAAATATCGTCTTGAGGTCTAGCAATGGTAGATCAAACTTCGTCGATGCCATCGCGAAACCCTAATCTAAAACAGGGCTCTGATACCACTTGTTACACGCGATAGGTAATAAATGACAAAGTTAAGCAAGATTAAACCAATGGGGACACTAGATTTTAACGTGGTAAACCCTTCCAACAAGGAAGAGAAAAAACCACGGGCGCCAGCCAGCAAAACTTCACTATATCGGGTGAGGTTACAAACTGCCGAGATTTACAATGTGTGACTTATCTCGTGCGACGGCTTACAAGATGTATTTATAGTGGTCCTGACCTAATCCAGGGCGGTAAATCTAATCCAATTCGGTAACAACTCGTACCGTATCGTACTGCTTCGCTTCGGCCCAGCCTCCCAGCGAGGCCTTGCTCGCTCCGTCAGAACTTAGCTGCCCTTTATATGATTTTGGATCACAGTAAAAATAGCACGCACATCGGAGAGCATGCAAAATCATAAATTAACATATAAGAACCATGCACAATCTGATCATAACTTCACTATTCATCGGATCCCAGCAAACACATCATATAGCATTACAATGGTCGATCTTGATCATGTTAGGCGGCTCACAAGATCATAAACAATGAGGCACAAGGGAGAGAGACAACCATCTAGCTACTGACATGGGCCCGTAGTCCAAGGTGGAACTACTCACACATCATCCCGGTGGAAGGCATGGCGATGAAGAGCCCTCCGAGATCGATCTATCCTCTGGCTGGGTGCCGGGATCAGCTTTAGAATCCTTCCGAATTAGATTTCGAGATGGCGGCGTCTTCGGGATGATTTCGTGGAAAATAATGGCCGCCTCGACGTTTTTAGGGTTAAAGTGATATTATAGGCGTCGGAAGGGTGGGATGAGGGGGCCCGCAGAGAGCAGGGGCGGGTGGACCATGCGGGTCAACCCCAGCCCGCGGCTGGACCCCGCACCTGGCCTCCAGGTGGCTCCTCGGGTCGCCCTCCGGAATATGTCTTCGTCTTGGCGTAAAAATAATTCACGTAATTTTTCGTCCAATTCCAAGAATATTTCCTTAAGTGGATTTTCTGAAATACAAAACAACAGAAAACAGGGAACACTGGGCATCTTGTCAATAAGTTAGTCCAATAAAATGCCTCAAAATGATATAATATGATTGTAGAAACATTCGATATTAATATAAAACAAGCGTGGACCAATCAAAAATTATAGATCCGTTTCACACGTATCAATGATCCTTGTCGCTAGATTAACTTTGCGGGGTGATTGGAGTGCCAGACTCATTGCTAAATCTCAAGGACCAATCTAAACTCTTTCATGACTTTGGCTCCTATGTAGATCCAATCGACATGCCCATACTTTTGTGATTTTAGTCTTTCCTAACTATAGCGAGACCCAAAGCTACTGAACCACTATGTTGGACAAATAACCAGCATACTAAGGAGCGGCACAGAAGGTCCGCGGTTAGCCAGAAGTTTGTAACAAAATCTCATCTATGATGTCGGAATCATAAATTCTCAATTTCATGGAAAGCAACTAGTATTATCTGAATATTAAATCTAATCTAGTATACTCACACAAACTTATGCAATGACCGCATATCTCATGTGTTCTAGATCATACCTGAACTTACTCATAGATCACCCTGATACCACTTAAGGGTTACGCACAGGAAATTTAAAAGTTTCGCCTTACACGTAACTTGCCAAGGTCTATCTATGAAGGAACAAGCATCATAAAGGATATGTCTAGATCATCATACCAATGAAGCGAAATAATGCATCGGTGAAGATGTCGGCATATCCTATTGAAGATTCTCACAACTAAGCCTAGTTATGAGAATGTGACCCACGATCCCACGTACAACCTTCTGGTTTGAATCTAGCAAGGACCGAATCAATAATCAATAGCGGAGCCGTGGACGCCCATATTGATTTCCACTGTTATGCGAATGTATGCTTAGGTTGAACCTGTTGGTTGTGATATTTCTTTCCCACTTCTTCGTGATATTGAACATTATCCGTGGTGATGAGATATTCCGATATCATGTGAAGCAACTCCTTGATCACGATATCTTATTTCCCTCGTTACTGACATGTTCCCTTTTACTCATTCCCGTATTCTAGTATCCCCATAAGAGCATATTAGATACTTTCATACCGAGTGAGTCAAGGTTGTATCTCTCTTTTGTCACAGGAGCAATTCCCAGTCTTGAAATACCAAGATTAATATATACTCTCTGAGTTATCCAGAAGCTGCTGTTATGATCACCCTGTTACGGTGTGATGTTAAATAGAACCAAAATAACCTTTTGAGTATATATAACCCTAATAACCGATCATGGTCTAAGGATATATATATATATATAGCAGGACTATTCTGCAAACCCCCATAAGAGGTTCTAGAGTAACTATTCTAGAACCCCTCATAACCACCTTATTATCCCGAACCGAACCCCACCTACCCGTTCACGTACCGCACCCCACCCACCTACCCCGGCTCTCTCTCCCCACAGACGACGCCAGCACTGCGCGCCTCCAGCCGCCGGCGACGTCTCCACGCCCTGCCCCCCGTCCCCACCGCCGGCGAGCCTCCCCGCGACCATAGGGTGCGCCGCCTCCTCCCTTCCATCTCCCTCCCGCCCCTCCTCCGGGCCACCACCGGGTGCGCCGATGGGAGGCGCCGTTCCCCGGGAGCTCGAGGCCCACGCATCGCCGCCGCCCTGGAGGTTGAGGCCCCTCACCGACGGGCCGCGGGAGCTCCGGGCCTCCGCACCATCGCGGCCCTCCGCCCTGGAGGTCAAGGCACAAGCCGTCCCCCATCTCCTAGTGGTCGATTTGGATCCCGCTCCCCGGCATCTCAGCAGTTCGCCAGTCGCCAGCGCTGCACTGGCCGGGTGGTCCCTCAGCTCACGTCGGCGCACGCATGGAGTCCTCGTCAGGCACGGCAGCAGTTCAAGTACAGGACAAGCAATTTCACTCAAAGTTCTGCTCACAGCAATTTTGCTAGTACAGGTCGAAGCCCGGACTTGCAATTTACTAGCTAATTTTGATCCATGGTCGGCGTAGATCACGGTGTGTGGTTCATCAGCGCGGAGAAGTTCACTATACAGAAAACAGAAGTTTACTTAAGAAAACCGCAAAAGTTCACCAGCAAAAAAATTGGTCCGTCAAGAAGTTTACTCGCAAAAAATTGTTTTGTCAAGAAGTTCACTCTAAAAAACAGTGAAGTTCACTCGCAAAAAAAATGAAGTTCACTTGCGTGTCGTGTGAAGGATGTGAAGTGCACTTTGGAAAACATTACGAAAAATCAAATAAAGTCAAAACCGTGGCATAGTACGTGTTTCTAGTTCTCCATGAGGAAGTTCATTTACGTCTCCCGTAAAAGTTCACTTTCGTGAAGAGGGAAGTTCAGAAATGGTCCGAGTACGAAAATCGAACAGGGAAAAAATCAAACAAGTCAAAAAAAAAATGACGTAACACGTGCATGTGGTGCTCCGTGAAGAAGTTCACATAGTGTTAGGAAGAAGTTCAGTGTTGTGAAGTGGGAAGTTCAGAAGTAGTTTCAGAATAGCTATTCTATGTGTGTGTGTCAACCTTGCTGTGATAATACTATTAACTGTGTGACGAAAAGATCCGATAGCATATCAACAATTGGGTCTACCCAGCCACATTGCTCTTCCAACAATGTGCGCCTGCAAGCTAGTCCGGTAGTTTTTGGCTGCGACTCGATCCCCCTTTACGCTTTGGTTCTTCTTCCGCCTTGTCCCTAGAGTCTTCGTTACCGCCTTGTGGGTCAGGGGCTTTGACAGAATGTTTGCCACAATTCCGGTTTGAAGGGGAATGTTGTTTTGCCTCCTAAGATCACATGGTCTTGTTCGAATAAAGAAACAAAAGAACTAGTAAAATGTTTCAAAAAAATTCTAAAAAATATTGGTGACGAACATATATATGGTTTCTAAATACTCGTCAAGTTTCGTGATGAAATTGCACGTGTGGTGCCCTATGCGAAAAAAACAAAATTAGTGCTCTAAAAAATAGTTTTAAAATCCTATTTTGGCCACAGATTTGTTTTTTCGTACAGAGCACCACAAATGTCATTTTGTTACGAAATTTGACACGTACATAGAAAACATATATATGCTAGTCAACAAAAAATTCAGAATTTTATGAATTTTTCTTTTTTAATGATTTTTTATTCGGCCAGGAACTCGTGAGTTTAGATGTCAATGTGAATTTCCGGGCTTTAAGGCGTTACAATCGTCCTGGGTTGGGAAGCTAAAACCTATCGCTATTCGGAGTACTATACTAAGAAACTAGATAACACCCCGCGCGTTGCTGCGGGACCTTTTGGAAACAAACTATTAGACAATATACATGTTGAAAGATCATATAAATAAGGTAACCTGAAAGGTTGTATAATTTTGGATGATATGGTCAAAAGCATGGTTTATAGCAAGTTAAATAGAAGTAAGACTTCGATTAAAAAAATTAATACGATCGACATTTATTTAGAGCAATATATTTGATTATTAACAATGGTACATTGTAGAAGACATGTTACAATAAGTTTTTTTTTTTTGGAGGGCAAAGACCGTAGAACAATTGTTCTACGGTATATTTTATATTAATAATATTTACAAAATAAAAAACCCTCCAAAAGGGACTAGCCAATTCCAGTTTTAGCTAACATTAAGAAAAGGAAAATAAACTATGAAGCATCTAAGGACAGGGCTGAATCAATCCAGCCATGTAGCAGCTCAGCGTATTTATGCTTGATACGATGTCCTAGGATCACAAGGTCCTTCTTCAGTTGGAGTCTCCAGGAGGTTACCCCATGTCTGACATTGTGAAAGATGTTATTGTTTCGTTGCATCCAAATGTTCCAGCAGCCCATGATGAGAATATCCATTGCAATTTTTTTTGGCAAAGTATCTCTTGTAAAGCAACACTTATCCCAAACAGAAATTCCTCTCCTTTTATTGTTCAGTATTGTTTCCCAACAATTGATAGCAAAAGGGCAATCAAAAAACAAGTGTAGAGCAGTTTCTTCAGAATTTTCCTCACAATGCACACAGTTATAGCTTGAGAGAAAGAATGACTTTCTATAAAGCAGATTTCTGGTATTAATACGGTCTTGGATCAACAGCCAGAATAAAATTTTATATCTTAGAATTGCTGCTGATTTCCAGATCTGTTGAAAGAGGTCAGATGCCAAAGGGCCTTGCATTAAGACTTTATATGCTCGAGAGGATGAAAAATGCGGTGAGTTCCAACTATATGTCCATACATCTGATTCCTCTGGAGAGCCAGTTTGCATTGCTAGTTCTTGAAGCGTTTGTAGTTGTTGGAAAGCTTCAGCTGAGAGAGGAAGGTGAAAGTTTTCTATCCAGTCCTCAAAGAGTACAAAATCTTGAAAGGATTGGTTTTCATTGATGCAGTATGAATGTAACTCTGGGAATTTTTCTCTGCAAGAGCCCGAGCTCCAGTTGTCATTCCAAAAAAGAACAGTGTTCCCCGCTTTAACATGACATTTCGCCATCTGTTTGTATTCAGGCAGAAGCTTAAGAATTCCTTTCCACCAGAAAGATCCCACCGGTCTGCTATCAACAGCTCTATTCGAGTAGTATTTCTCCTGAATAAATTTGACCCAAGGGAGGTCCAAGTTGTTGAAGAATTTATGAAGATGTTTTAGCAGCAAAGCTTTATTCTGAACCACAAGATCTAAAACTCCAAGGCCGCCTTGATTTTTAGGTTTGCAGACTTTATCCCAGGAAATAAGAACAGTACCTTTGTCTTCCATACCATATTTTCTCCAGAAACAATGCTTCAAATATTTATTTGCTTGCTGAAGAACCGTGAGAGGGACAGAGAGGGTTCCCATATAGAAAATCGGCAGACTTGTGAGAATAGACCTAATGAGGACCAATTTTTCGCCATACGATAACAAAGTTGAGCATCCAGACAATCTTGATTCGAACCTAGATAGGAAAGTCATATATTCAGAGACCTTAGGCTTTGTCAGGGTGAGAGGCATTCCCAGATAAGTGAAAGGAAGAGTTCCAACTGAGCATCCCATTGCATCTGTCAATCTTGAGATCCTTTCTTCAGGGACATTAATAGGCACGAGAAAAGATTTTTCATAATTTACTTTTAGACCTGAGAATGCCGCAAAGTGAAGGAGCAGACTTTTGACATGTTGAAGCTGAGAAGAACTTGCTTTCATAATTAAAAGGGTGTCATCGGCATACTGGACAATTGGGAAATCGGGACAAGCTTGTGAAAAAATTGGAGTACTGATCAAGTTGGTCTCCATAGCTTTGTTAAAGATCGTCTGAAGCAAGTCTGCAGCAAGCACAAAGATCAGGGGAGAGAGAGGGTCTCCTTGTCTCACACCCCTCTTGCAATGGAATTGTTTTCCGGGGATTCCATTTAATAGCACTGATGAATAACCAGTTGAGTAGATCATATCAACCCATTGCATCCATTTTGGGCCAAATCCCTTGGCATTTAGAATTTTCTTAATGGCTTCATGCTCAAGCATATCAAAAGCTTTTTCAAAATCCAGTTTGACTACTGCACACTCCACGTTTTCCTGATGACAGTGGTGAACATATTCATAAACCCAGGGGAGGCAATCTTGAATGGATTTGGCCTTGAGGAATCCATATTGATTCGCGTGAACTAGTTTGTGCATTACTTTCTGAAGCCTGTTTGCAAGCAGTTTTGTGATGATTTTAATGGAGTAGTTGAGGAGGGAGATTGGTCTGAAATCTGCAGGTTTGGTAGGGGCTTCCTTCTTTGGAATCAGAGTGATAAAGGATGAGTTGATGCTCTGAAGTGTTACATTCCCATTGTAAAAATCTTTTATGAGCTTGTAAAAGTCCTCTGATATGATCGGCCAGCAAGCTTTTATGAAGTTTGTGTTAAAACCATCTGGACCCGGTGATTTATCCGGAGGAAGATTTTTAACCACCAGGTCAATCTCTTCTTTGGTGAATGGGACCTCGAGACTATGCAAATCATCTACTGAATTAATAAGAGCTGCAAATTGCAATCCATCAACAATTTCTGTTTTTGAACCAAGTCTTTCTTTGAAAGCTCTCTCTAGAATTGCTGCTTTTGCCTGATGCTCCGTGTGTTCCAAATCCTGCTCATCTTGTAGAGTTGCAATGTAGCTTCTTCTATATTTGATTGTGGCTTTCACATGAAATTTTTTTGAATTGCATTCACCAAATTTAGCCCATCTTATAGTAGCCCTCTGCTTCCAATAAGTATTCTGTCTTTTAAGGAGTTGCATAAGATGATCCTTGATAATATCTCTTCCATTTTCTTCCCATACAGCCAAGTCTCTGAATTCCTCCAAATGATCAAACAATTGTATAACTTCACTTGCATTTTTGATAGCAGATACAATCTGTGATTTTTGCTTTGCCCAAATTTTAAGTGCTTTCCTAAGTCTTTTAAATTTTGCAGTAATCCTTTTAGCACTATCTGTTTCTTGAACATCTTGTTCCCAAATATTTCGAACCGTTTCTTTAAAGTCATGATGACTTAACCAAAAAATTTCGAACCTGAAGATTGTAGCTTTCGGAATTGAGGAACCAATTTGTATTACAAAAGGGATATGGTCAGAGATAGGTTTAGAGAGAGGAGAAACCATAGTGTTGGGATAAGCTGACGTCCAAGATTCAGAAGAAAACACCCAATCAAGTTTTTCAAGCAGTGGGGCAGATTGCATATTACTCCAGGTATATTCTCTTCCTTTCATAGGAATTTCCACAAGAGCTAGAGAGCTGATAGCTTCATTGAAAGCAAGCATGTCATTGATATTTCCCCCTTCTCTGTTTCTGTTATTAGGCTGTCTGATGTAGTTGAAATCTCCTACCACCAACCAGTTAAAATCATCAGGTATTTGAATGTTTTGAAACCACTCTAGAAACTCCATCCTAGCTTCAGTCTGACACGGCCCATAAATATTTGTTAAGATCCAGGATTCATTTGCTTGAACTGATGTGAAACGAAGTGAGATAGAGAATTTATTCTTGAACAATGTTTCTCCTTTGAAAACCGATTCATTCCAAGCAACGAGTAATCCTCCAGATGCACCCACGGATGGGACAAAATCAAATTTATTAAATCTTCTCGGGCAGAAGTTTTTTACATGACGGGCATCAAATAGTTCTCTTTTTGTTTCTTGAAGACAAACAATGGCACAGTTGGATTCATCTATCTTATGACCCACAACAAGCCATTTATCTGGATCATTAATCCCTCTGATATTCCAATCAAGAACATTCCAGGAAATATGCATTATGACAAATTTTTAACTTGAACAACTTGATCCAGGCGTACAAATAATTGTCGCACTCAAACTTATACGAATTCAAGCAGCAATCCAGCATTAAACAAAAACAAGGAGGCATTGTGACAAAGTTTTTGTCTCTCCTAGATCTAGCATATATGTAGGTCTTACATATAGCTATTATTGCTAAAAAGGATTTGAACTTCATTTATTCAGATTGTTCCTCGGCCCCTTCTTCCTGAGGCTTCTGGTTATTTCGTCTCTGCAACTTGTTTTTTTTTCCTTTCCCGTGCAGCATCTCATCCGTGCAGTCAGCAGAGGCCACCTTACAAAACGAGACACTCAGGTTTTTAACAATCTTGGATGGGATAACAGGAGGTTTAGAATTACAACTTATACAGTTTCTGTCCATGCATGTGCTTCTTCTAAAGCCTTTTTGCAGATGTTGTATTCTAGAGCTTCTCCTTACCTCTGTTTCAGAAATCGGGGCTTTATCTTTCCTTTTCCTTTTGGCATGAATGGCTGAGGTGCTAGAAGCCATTGATTTGCTGGCTGAGGCTTTAGGAGTGGTCACAGCAGCACCACCTTCATTTTCTTGACTGCAAACCTCCTTCATCTTGGTTCCTGTGAACCATCACATTTATCAGGCACCACAAATGTTTTGAATAAAGAGCTATCAGAACCTTCAATGATCAATTTCCATAATTGAGAGGTGAGAATAGATTTAGCCCAATCAAATTTTTCAGGAGAAAGGAGAGCTACTGTCATAAAATTGGCCCATTCAATAGGTACCTGAACAGTGTTTTCCTGGTCAGAAGTAGGTGCGAAATTCCTTATCCAGAGAATGTTTTCTTCTGTGCCTATGACATCAAGTTGAGAAAGAGAGCAAGGTTCCATCATTTTTTGAAAGACAGGGTCAGCAACATCAGAAAGAAATTGCATTGCTCCCACATGCAGGGTTTGATGAACCGAGTCCTTATAAAAAGGAACAGGAAAACCAGGTGGCGCTTCTTCTTCAATACCTGGTAGATTCTGCAAGTTTTCTGACAGATGGTTAACTTCCGGAATAGATTTTCAGTTTGTATCAGAGGCTCATACTCAACAATTTGCTGTAGAACCCCTTCATGGTCCTTCAGGTGCAAATTATCGGACTGATTCATGCTAATTTCTTCTTGCTCA
Source organism: Puccinellia tenuiflora (assembly GCA_012064385.1). Classification (NCBI taxonomy): domain Eukaryota; kingdom Viridiplantae; phylum Streptophyta; class Magnoliopsida; order Poales; family Poaceae; genus Puccinellia; species Puccinellia tenuiflora. Next base: position 111,230 of record QRDG01001572.1, read on the forward strand.
ATAACAATATCTTCAGTTATATCATTTGCTCTGTAAGTCGGAGCATTTGTCTGAACTAAAGGATTGACAGTAGGAGACTGAAGCCCTAATTCGGTGACAGAAACATTCTGAGTTGAGTTCTGCTCGAAACTGTTGTTTTCTGGGAGTGCTTCTTCCTGCGATGGCTCTACCACCATGTGTGCTATATGTTACAATAAGTTGGAAACAATGAAAACTGGTACGGCCTTTACATAGAGATGCACTACCGAATTCTTATTTTTGATATGCAACATGTGTTCCTATTTCATCGCACCACCTTCTCTATTATTGATCAATTGTAGTTGGAGCTTGTCCTAGATAGAGAAATGATCAATACATGTACTAACCCACCGGGAGCAGATGGAAGCTATATAAACTGAATATGAGCAGCAGCGAGTGACTAATTAGTAGCAAAGCATAGCTGAAAACAGCGGAAATATGAGACGTACAAAGCTTTCCTTTTATACTACATGAGCATGTCAGTACGCTACTGCATCTATTTGACAGATCACTGTAACCACATACTCCCTGCACCTTACAAAAAAAAAATCGATTTCCAAATCCCATGAGAAAAGTTCAACGCGTTCTCAGCAGAAAAACCAATTATTCTCCAGATCTTGGAACAACAGGCTGCAAAAGATATGAGGTCAATCGAGACGCCAAGGAAGCAAAACCATCCAACCTCAAATCCTAAAAACCAATTCTGCTGCAGATCTTGCAATAACACACTGCAAAAATATGAGGTCAATCCAGAGTTCCAGACCCAAAGAAAGCAAAACCATCCAACCTTAAATCCTATGAATGAAGTACAGGATGAGCTCACCGAGGGTTTAGGTGTGGGGATAGTATATCAGAAGCTGGTGGCAGTTTGCGGTTACAAAAAACCTAGGCGGCTGACAGGGTGTGAGTTGCGGGGAGGTTGATCATATTCAGATTTGGCACGCAAACAAAAATCCAGAAATAGCAACAGATGGACCAATAAATATGAGAGCTTTAGCGTCCAAGTTGTGCAGCGCCTAAGAAAAAGAATTGTGAAGTAAGAAGCAATATTCATATGGAAGAAGACGGAAGGGAAGGGCTCACCAGAGGCGGAGCATGGAATTTAAATAGGAAAAACCTGCTTGCCTTCATTAATCTCCCGTGCAATTGTTTCTTCAGAGATTGTGGGGGAGAGGGGAGAGGAAGCGACTGCAGCATTGACCATAAGGAGAAGACAAAGTGCGTCGGTGGTGACTGCGCAGGTAAATGGAGTCGGGAAAAACAATAGTGGGCCTATTCTTTCTTTCGATTCACGAACATCTGTTAATGGGCTGGATCGGTGGACTGGTTGGTGCGATTGGTGCGTGCGTTTCTATCGGGAGAATTAGAAGTGCAGGGGACGGGGTTATGGAAGTGGCGAAAAATTTGACGTGGCATAGCTGCATGCTGAGAGAAATACCTACTGTGGGTTGTTCCTATTTATATAGATATAAAAGATTCTTGAGCCCAAGCTTCACCTTTCACAGTTACGGGCCAGAGGCCTTCGGTTTCTAGCTGGCCTTGCATGTTTTCTCCCGGGAGGTTTACTTTGTGTTGTTGAGCTGCTAACAGGGCTGTATCCTGGGAACTGTCTTTCTTGTATCCTGGGAACTGTCGAATGAACTGGATTTACAAACTAGCTCACCATGAAGGCATTCAATCCCTGCTCATTTTAGGGTGCTGGAACCTTTGGAAAGAACGGAACTGTCGTGTCTTCAAAGAAAAGCCATCATCCCTACGCTGGCTGCTTAATCAGACTCAAGAAGATGCAAAGGCATGGGCTCTTGCAGGAGCAAAGAAGATGCGCCGTATGATCTGGGAGCCTCCCTGAAGTATTGCTGCTTTATGGCTTTGCCTTGCTCTTTTTCTCTAAATTCCTTTTCGGTTCATCATTTGTCCATGGGCTAGTTTGTACATACTCTACCTACTATTAATGAAAATGCCAGCAATTGCTGGATCTTTCAAAAAATTCTCGCGTAGTGTGATGCAACGAGAGTAGTTCTTTTGTTTTGTTTTGTTTTGTTTTGTTTTGTTTTTGGGCAGTGAGGCCCTTTCTTTAGCCGAGTCTCTTTACACAACGAAATAGACCAATCATGTTCTGCCAATAACCGGTTCTTCCAATCGAAATCAAGTTACAATGAACAATTTTTTGCAATTACAACATGTTCCCTAGCGTTTACTTCCCTCGATTCTAACCACTACCGTAATAACCGCCCCACGCGTGCACATTCTCGATGGATCGATCACTGCGTCGTCAGCGACGCCGAGCCGGCCGAACCGTCGAAGAGCGCCTCCATCTCCTCGAGGCTCCTCCCCTTGGTCTCCGGCAGGCAAGCGTAGACGAACACCCACGCCGCCGCCGCGCACCCCGCGAAGATGTAGAAGCTCCCGGCCATGCCCACCGCCTCGTACAGCGAGATGAACGTCATCCCCACCACCGCGCTCATCACCCGGTTGACCGCCGTGCCGATGCCGGTGCCCTGAGCGCGCAGCCGCAGCGGCAGGATCTCCGACCCGTACATCCATATGACCGGCCCGAACCCCAGCGAGAACGTCGCCATGAACACCGCCGCTGCCGCCACGCTCGTCGCCGCCGCCCACCACGCCGCTGCACTCGCGTCCGCCGCCGGCGCCGCACGGAGTGAGAAGCCGAGGACGAGCAGGGACGCGGCCATGCCGCCTGCGCTTGTGAGCAACATAGGGCGCCGGCCGAGACGGTCGGCGAGGAAGAGCGGGATGACGATGGATACCGTCTTGCTGACGCCGATCAGGATGGTAGCGCCGAGCACCCCCCTCTGCGAGGTGACACCGGCGCGGTTGAACACCCGCGGCGCGTACAGCACCAGCGCTGCAACGCCGGAAGCCTGCTGGAAGAACTGGAGGCCGAGGACGGCGAGCAGCACGCGCCGCACTGACGGCGTCGGCCGGACCAGCAGCTCGCGCCACACGCTCGTCGACTGCCGCGTCTCCGTCTTCTCGTCGCCAGAGATGGCCTGCTTAGGGCTCTCCTGGGCGGAGGAGACGATCTCCCGGAGGCGGCGATCGGCAAGGGCCACGTCGCCGGTGGTGCGCTCCAGGACTCGGCGGGCTTCGTCGTGGCGACCGTGGAGGACGAGCCAGCGCGGGGTCTCCGGCATGAAGAGCAGCGCGGCGACGGCGAGAAATAGCGGTGGGACGGCGCCGACGCCGATCATGAGGCGCCAATTGAGGGACTCGGGGAGGCCAGCGAAAGCGAAATCGGTGATGTAGCTGAGCAGGATGCCCGAGTTGCCGGCGATCTGACATGGCAGGCATATAAAAGAGTGTCAAGAACAGACAAATATATGATGACCGACACCATGAGAGTGAAAATGAAACTCACACGTGTACGAGTAGATAAGAACAGATACGTTTATGATTATTCTTACACATGAAAGTAGGTAAAACCTTTTCGGAAATTCATAATGGCACCCGAGCTCACATACTCCTGTTTTTTCGATAAAATAAAAAAATAGTAAAACATTATGAAAACAATTGGAGGCACACACATATGAGTTGTTCACACTCGTGAATATTTTTGAAATGAAAAGACATTTCCTACGCTTTGTGCAAAAACGACAAATCAGTGTTTTCAAAAACGTGTTTTTAATCTATTTTGACCACTCATTTTGTCTTTTTTGTACAGAGCGTAGAAAATTTCTTTTCATTCCTAAATTTTGCATGAATGTGAACAATGCATATGTGTGTGCCTCCAATTTTTTTTAGAATTTTCCATAATCTTTTACTATTTTTTTTTCGTTAAAAATAAGAGGAGCATGTGAGCTCGGGTGCAAAAATGCCTCTCCCAAACCTTTTCACATTTTCTCTTTGTGATCTTTATGACACCATGAGATACCGTAATACTACTCCCTCTGATCTGTATTGAGTGTCGGACGAAATGAACATACGCAGCACATATTCGTAACACTGGTGGCGACACTTTTTTAGATCGGAGGTAGTATGAGAGTTCAAATTCCCATTAGGACGTCATCCGCGTACCTGAGCAGAAAAAAAAAGTGGTTACTATCCTATGCCAAATATAGTTGGACTTTGTTCCATGGGAAACCACAAATAGCGCCCGAGTTATATTGAGCCTTTTAAGAAAGTTAAAAACGATATTTTTAAGTTTTCAGAAAATTCAAAAATAGCATATGTAGATGCTGATGCAACGTTTGGAGGTTTGAAATTTTGTGCTCTTCACTATATTGAGTTGAGATTTTGCATGTTTATAGAATATACATCAGTCTCTATGTGTAGAATTGTTTCATAATTTTTTGAAACTTTGAAATGTGTTTTTTTAATGTTTAAAATAAAAGGTTTCTTGGGAGTCCGAGCTCCATTTAGCCATTAAAACCGCTTGTCGAAGTCCTCCGTGCCGGTCGTGTCCGTCACGAGCCGGCCCCGAAGGTTGGAGCGGACAAGAGATTGCCGCAGAGTTTTTCGGACCGTCTAAACTGAGTCACCGAAGACTATTTTCGTGTCTAAACCCCATTGGACCGACAGGGAGAGCGTCGGTTAAAATGTTCTAAGCAACTAACCAGGGTTAGGAGTTTTCTAAAAACCCCAATCCTAAAATGGTAAAATTCGACATATGGGCCTATGACTAGATGCGTGTAGTCCATCAGCAACACTCAGCGCCAGCGCCGTGCTGGACAGAAAACCATCGAAAGCAGAAGGGTGGATATATACCAGCCCTCAGTGTAATTCAGTCTTTCAACCGTGTTGGTACTGGTAGGCAACTTGTGGCGCGACAGCAACTTGTACTCTGTCCGTCCAGGTGCCAACGAATCACGTACTAGGCTAATAACTGTACATTACATCAGAGAAGTTCGATCAGATTTGCTTTCGTCGCTTTAATAATTTCATATGGCCCAGCTAGACGTGACCAAACTGATTTTTATCAGAAAATAATTATTCTAGCTCTTGATCTCTCTCTTTCTCCTGACAGAAAACATATTTTCAGCAGTCAGAGCACTACTGGAGCATTTCTTTTTTTTCTCTTCACCACGTTCGAACTGATCCAACAATCCTAGGATCAAGTCCGATTGCTCGAAATATTTATATTTTACTGACATGGATGTTCCTGTTAATTAGAAAAATGAGCCCATCCCAAATTGGCAATTAGCTAGCCCCACACAAGCATTGCACTCTAAAGAAAGCACCTGATTCATTAAGCCATGAGATGGAGAACACGGTGGAATCGATCGAGCTAACCTCGGGGATGGACGAGAGGAAGCCGCGGGACGCCGCCGGCGCCATCTCCGCGATGTAGACGGGCGCGACGACGAGGCCGAACCCGCACGCGACGCCGGCCACGAGCTGCCCGGCCATGAGCGCCGCGTACCCGGACGCCGCGCTGGTGATGGCGGAGCCGGCGAAGAACATGGCCGCGGAGAGGGCCATGGTGCGGCGTCGACCCGCGCGGTCGCACGCCCACCCCGCCGCCAGCGAGCCGACGAGGGAGTAGATGCTGGTGGCGCCGATGAGCACCTCGATCTGCGCGTCGCTGATCCCCAGGTCGCCCTGCACGAACTTCTGCGCCCCGCTCATCACCCCTCGATCTGCAAACGGATCGAACCAGATTCAGAAATTAATCACGACATGAAATTGATCGACAGCTTGACGCACCACATGCACAATCCAGGTAAGAGAGACAGTTTCCGAATCTATTTGTTCAAGCGATTAATTGACAGATATCTTGTTTCTTAGAAATTAATTGACAGATATCTGGCAGATCAAAATTATTCGGGGACGCTAGCTAAGATACAGGCGTGCATGGCCAGCTTGCATGCTACTAGCAAGCAAGCATGATCTATCATCTATAGGTTGCAGAGGTAATTGCTTACTATAACCGTAGATTATGGAGATGGCAGAGGCGACGAGGGAGCAGACGAGCGCGTAGGCGCTTCCGGCCGCTGCGGCTGCCTTACCGGCGGCATCACCGTCGCCGGGGAGCAGCGGCGCCTCGAGCTCGTGCTGTCGACGTTGCTCCTTCTTCATTATTCTTTATGAACAAAAAATACTAGCTGACGGCCACCGCGGTAGCTCCTCCGGTAGAACGAGGTCGGAATTTATTTTTGAGAGAAAATGTCAAGGAGGAGTTTCGAATTGAGATCGATCGACTTCGCTGGACACGCTTTTATAGCACCCGCGGACGGCCGCGACGAGGTTCCTAATTGATAACGCGCGTGTTCATGGCCTGAACAGAGATTAGGAAAAAAACCTGTCTACGTGGAGATGAGTACGGCTGCTGCTAGAACTTGATTTAACCGAGGACGTGTTCACAGTCACAACTACTACATCGCCCTCGCGAGTGTCGCCTCTGGCCTAGTACAGATGGGGCCGTGGGGGGACTGCTAGGCGGCGGCGTCAAGCTGATGTGAGAGAGAAATGGGCCCACTCCACCGCCACAAGATCTCATTAAATTTCAAGATCTTGACTTATCTTCGCACACCAAGTGTTTTAATTACAGTATCATTGTTTTTCCAAATTATAATATGTTTTTTATTGCTAAATTGCACGCCAAATGTTGCAAAAAAAATTGGACTTTTTGCTATAAGTTGTGTTTTCCCGACTTTTTTTATGTTGCATATGTGCTCAAATTGTAACAAATTGGTATGATTTGGGTTGAGAAATCACACGCAAAATGTTGCAAAATTATCTAGGCGCTGCTACAAATGTGTGTTTCTCGTATTTTTTGATGATGTTTGCCAAGATGTTGCAAACTCATGGGTTTTTTTTTTTTTTGCGAAACACAGTACAACGCAGACGCTCACAAAAACGTGCACACACTCACCCATATGAACGCACGCACGCACACTCTACCCCTATGAGCACCTCCGAAAGACTGAGCCGCCGGGTTGTGTCTTGAGATTGACGAAGTCACCACGGGTGCCTCGCTGTCGACGGGAACGTCGCCTCCCACTGAAGAATATTTCGCCTAAAAGAGAAACACCAGTGTCAAACCTGGGGTATGAACTCTGGTGGGATGGGGGTACAACCACCCTCCTAACCATCCTACCACATGTAGGTTCTACTCATGGTTTTTCTTTGTTGTAGACGTTTATGCTTTTAGTTGCCAATAATTGGTATTATTTGTTGCAAATGAATCTGCAGCAACAAAATTGTTTCTTAACCACTTTTATTTGTTGTAAACACATGGTTTTTGTTGTACTAATAGTTTGTATTTTTAATTAAAAATGTTGGAGACTATTACATCGCGACGAGGTTCCTAATTGATCACATGTTCATGGCGTGGATAGAGATATGAAAAACTTGATTAACCGAGCACCTGTTCACACTCATGACTACTACATCGCCCTCATGAGTGTCGGCTCTGGCCTATTACAGGTGGGGCTGTGGGGAGCTGCTAGGCGGCGGGCGGCTGAAATGAAAAAGAAATGGGTCCCCTCCTCCATCATTAGATCTCATTAAAATTTGAGATCTCGACTTATCTTCGCGCAACAAGTGTTTATGCAGCATTGTTGTACTCCCTCCGCCCCGGTTTAAAGGATGTGCATAACAATTCTCTCGATCCTAGGTATTAGCTGATTGAGACTGAAATCTTCATTCATTGGTGGAGAGAGTAAACAACCCGCTAATTAAAAGGGAATTAATGCAAATGTCCCTAAGAGATGGGGGATTTTAGGAATGCATGATTTTTGAAAGAGGTCCTTTAAACCGGGACAACGTAGTACTGTTTTTCTCTACAGTGGGTTAAAATCGCATAACATAGCAACGTTTTGAAAACATTCATGCTGCAAAAAAAAATGAGGATGCAAAATCCTCACTGACCGCATCAAACCCCATCGGCATAGCAAAGTTGCTCAGAAGAAGTCAACACATGTATGAAACCTAAGAGACTAACGTTTACAGCACCTCGCAGAAATATTTGCAGAATTGAAATAAACATTTGTAGCATAAGCACCCGAGCTTGCAGCATGTCGGGTGAACGTATACAACATCGAAAAATTAAAAAATACTAACATTTGTTTGTTGGGCTAACCTCATTGTCCAAAACTCGTCGGCGACAAATCTGGCACGTGGGCATCAGATCCACGTCCCCTATGCAGTTCTCCTTGACACCTTCGATCTGTATTTCGGTTTGTTGTATAACTCTTCTTTCCTAGTAGACCCTATCCGCATTGCAGGGGCGCCCATGCTGGCCTTTTTCTCCAACTGAGGGGTGGCGTTCTGTTATGTCAGTTTACGTATCGCTAGATCTCTAGCTGCATGGTCGTCCATGTATGAAGATCGAGCGTAAGTCCCCTAATGTTGGTCATCCATTTGTGTCTCCATGTTGTCGATCGAGCAGTCGTGCTAGCAGCATTTTTCTGGATTAAATTTCAACATTCGCAACTAGATCTCTTCTTGTTTAAGATAGCTGAGTTATTATTTATCACTAGCTAGCGCTAGGATTGTGCACAATCTGTCGAACATACATACCCTGCTTTTACGTACATGCACCACGGATAAAATAAAAATAATTTGTACTGAACTTTTAGACTTTTTAAAAATTTATTCAAGCAGGTTGCTAGTCTTAACATGCATAATGATTTATATTTGTTTCGCTCATCTTACCACATAACAAACTTAATAAATATTACTTGTATTTTTATTTGTTATGTAGGTGTAATGTACACCTTAAAGAACTTGCATCGTTTAAACTTAAATTATATTGTTTGACACTATTATTTTAGAAATTAATCATTCAAAACTGCATAAACCATTTTTGTATACTAATTAATATAGTGATATCTAAGGCATATGGTCTATAAAAATATCTTAAAGGAGATTTCTAGTGATTATGTAATCATATTTATGGTAACTTTCGGAGTATAAATTGAGCAGAGCAGCCGACGCCACCAACCCGTGTGCCACCGGTCCATCTTTGTGCCGTGTCGCCGTACATACACCTCTACGACGACGAGGAGGAGGAGGAGGAGTAGGCCCCCGCCGGCTAGGTTTAATTATGTTTTTTTAGTTCTTAGTAAATGTAGAAAGTCCATTTGGCCCATCCATGTCTACAAATTAAAAACGGTCTATTCTAGCCTATTAATGAAAAAAAAAAGTGAAATAAGTCCGTTGCAGTTGATCCACTACGCGGACAGAGGACACAGCAGGACATTTGATATCCACTCGTGACCCAGACGGTCGGTGCGGTGAAGATGCCCTAAAATCATCTTAAATCAAGCAGCTCATCCAAGTGCAATTTACGCACGTCGGCGCGTATCTCTGCTCACCCCTCATCTGACCAGTTAAGCGCGCGCGCCTTCGTCAAATCAAATGTGGCCCACCAGCTAGTAATCATGCATGGACGGAAACTCTCGTGGCGTCCACGTCGGACCGTCTCGATCGTCTGCTGGTACGTACTCCTATATCTTCTCTGTCGTTGTGGTCGATGACTATTCGTTGCTGGGGAGTAACCTTGCTTTTTTTTTTTTTTTTTGAGAAAGGGAGTAACCTTGCTAGTTGCGCCTTGTAGTGGTGCAGTTGGTTTACTCAAGCTGGCTGATTACCAGAAGAAAAACTCAAGTCTAAGTTCTCTTCCGTTGTTTCAATCATCCTCTGTTAGTATCTTTATTTAATCTTTTGTCATACTAGTAAACGTGCACGATAATAGTGAATACAATATTAATAACTCACAAAATATCAATGATTTTAGTTATCAAAGTGAATAAACAAAAACAAATATAACAGAATCCACACGTCGATATGATAAATGAAACGAAAATACTAATTCATTATGTACTTGACATCTGAGCCATCAATATTTGAGTTACTTCAATAAAGATCAACAACAAAAGGTATTGAGGATGCTAGCGGGATTTTCGCCCGTGCTTGAAGAAGTTTCTTCACCAATCAGTGATGGACCTTTGGAGATATTACGGGAGTGTCTCCGTTTCCTTTCATTATTCTTTGTTTCACATATTCTGATCACCTTCAATAAATATCACACAAGGTCCAAATATAATCTCATGGTTGTCCGATTAAATAAAAAATTGGTAATATAACAGATTAAGACATACCGGCGTGAAGAAATAATAAACCCGTTTCTTCCCTCCAAGACATCCATGTACGCAATGTTTTTTGTGCTTTTTCCTGTAGGGTCTATGTCTTTATTTGGCTTGGCCAAAATCCGAGTGGTTTGTCTTGACACACCCCTTGACAATGCAACATAAAGCTTCCCATGCGAGAACACAGGCTCGTGGAGGTAAATACCAACATTTGGAATCGTTTGACCTTGGGCTTTGCTGATGGTCATTGCAAAACTCAACCGGATCGGAAACTGTTCCTCTTGAACTTGAAAGGAAGTGAAATGTCCTCAGAAGGCGACAGAGGGATCCTCGATATGAACACTCTATTTCCAGCATGTTGTCCACCAACAATCTCGGCATCGATTGCATTGTCTTGGAAGGCTCTAATCATCAATCTTGTTCCATTGCACAACCCGTTGTGAGGATCGAGATTTCGGAGAAGAATGATGGGACAATTGACTTTGAGTTTCAAGACATGTGGAGGCAGGCCATTTGAGGTGATGGAGTTTAGATAGTCAATTGTGCAGTTGTTGCGCGCATCATCCTCGACAGAGTCAAAGCTATAATATACCTTTTCTTGGTCAGGAAACCTGTCAATCATCTTTTTATTCAGATCGTCCACATATTCATTCTTGCTTGAAAGAATAGCACGTGCACTCCTGTACAATCCCGACGCGGCATTCTCATGCAACGATGGGAAGATATCTTCGATAAGCTTTTTCACTGGTTCTTCACTGGGAGTGTAAGGAATAACAATATCATCCGGAAGACGCACGTAATCGCCACCGATCGTCTCTTCTGTCCCATCACCAATTCTCAAGAGGTAACTGGAGAACCACCGGTTGGTTTGTGCCCTCATATTATGCATGTGGCGTATCTTCCTAACCTTCTCCCATAAATAAGATCTCTGTAGCAAAGAATCAGTGACCTGCGCTCTTGTACCATGCGTGACCACGGGAAGGACTTGTCTAAAATCTCCTCCAAACACCACGACCTTAACACCAAATGGCAATTCACTTTCCATGATGTCCTGTAGGGACCTATCAAGTGTCTCCACTGTTTGACGCTTTGTCATGGCAACTTCGTCCCAGATTATCAAAGATACCTCACTCAGTAGCTTTGCGGTACCACTCTCCATGATGAAATTGCAGGTGCTGTTGTCCGTAATCCTAATTGGAATTTTGAACCTGGAGTGGGCGGTGCATCCACTAGGCATGATCGATGCTGCTATACCGGATGTTGCTGTTGCAATAGCTATTTTTTCCAAGGTACGAACCTTAGAAATGCCTTGTATAGATACGTCTTCCCCGTTCCACCCGGACTATCGGCAAAGAAAATCTAGCTCCTTTTGTTGAGGACATGAGAGAGGATTTCATCAAAACCAGCACGCTGCTCTGTGTTAAGAGTAGTAAACATATTTACGTCGTCTTTGTCAAAAATGACCGACAACTCTTCTTGAACCTCTCCATCGTCACCGCTGGAACGCTCATCATCAACAGGAACCAAATTCAGGAGGCCATAACTTTCAATATCCTTCCTCATTGAACGCATCACATCCCTAATGTCTCTAAGGACCATCTACTCTACTGCGGCCTGGTTGGACTGGCTACAACGATAGTCCTCAGACATTGCCTCAAGGTGCTTCTCCCACAATGATCGGATTTTGGTCACCTCGCAAAACACCAAAATGGTTGCGAAAAGCCTTCTTAGAGCATATGGCATCTGGACATTAGCAGACTCGGTCAAGTAGTCATCAAGGGACTTGTCAGTCTCTATGAGACCTCTTGGCTTACACGATTCTCTAAAATTCAAGCACGTCTTGCCATGGATAGATCTCAAGTCCTCATATGATGTTGCACCTCTGACATGATTCATGAGAACTCTTAGAAAGTACCTCTCACCTTCAGCAGGATGCACATACACAATTCTGCCGACCTGTCCCCGCCCGTTTAGTTTTCTTCTCTTCCACGCCTTCTTACCCTTGATCCATCGGTAGAATTCTAGAAACTCTTTGTACATTTCTTCGCATAAGGATCCACCTGGTTCATCTCGAAATATTCAGTGAGCATGTGATGCATGTAAAATGCATACATGAACTTTGCACTATAATACTTGTATTCCATTCATATTTGCATCATATAAGGGGTATATTACTGTTATTTAATGATTTTTGGTAATTAATAATGATTTCCCCTTTTTATGGAATTAATCCTGCGCAGGCAGAAAACCTCTATTTCTTTCCTTATTTATTTCAGGGCCTTAACGACGTCATAATGAGGTGCAAATTTACGGGGATATTTTGGAAGGAGGAAGACCTAGGAGCGAAGGAAGCAAGCAAACGGAGGACGGAGGGGCGAAATAGGGTGCCCCACGCGGCCAGGTACAGGGGCCGCATGGGCCCACCTCTTTTGGCCCTCGTGGCCCCGTTTGTGACGATCCTTCTTCCCGAAGCTTCCTTGTGACCTAAAAACGCCTATATAAAGAGCCCCCCGACGTTTTTCGAGGAGAGAGCCGACACACGAGAGAAACAATAAACAGAGACCAAGAGGCTGCAGATTGGAGGGGAGAAACTCCGGTGGAGCGCTGCCGGAGAGGTCTCCTTCTCCATCGACATCTCCACCGTCTCCATGATGAAGAGGGAGTAGTCCACCTCTGGACTATGGGTTTGTGGCAGTAGCATATGTATCTCTCTCTCTCTTGAGCTTCACTAATTAGCACCGTATGAGCTGCTGAACATGATTACGGTCATCGTTGTATTACCTTTCTGGTGGATCTTTTTATGAATTAATATATGTTGAGATTGCAATTTTTATTTCAGTTATGAAAGTAGATGCATATTATGTACCCCGTTCTTGTATCCTTCTTTTGATCAAGCATGTTTATGAGAGCGTGTGAGGGGGAACGTGTGCATTAGTTGGAGTAACGGGGGTGGTGATGTGATAAGCTGACAACTTAATATTGCGATCCATTGGGTGTTTACCTTACTTTGTTGCCTCACTAGGGATAAACCAAAATACCATGTTGCAAGGTATGAGGAGTGACAAGCCTCTACCTATGACTAGATCCAGCATGTTCTTATTTTCACTTCATGTCATTAATCTTAAGGCTATACTCTGAGTCATCTTAATTACTAAGGTGTTATGATTTAGTTCGCATCTTGGTGGAGTATAAGTGAGACTAATAATCAAAAGGTCTCTATGTTAGGACGTGATGCCCATATAATTAGTAACATGTCATTAAACTTGTTTGCAATCTCATATGTTAATCCTATGTCTACTTATTTGCCACACTATATTAAAGAGAGAGTGCATGTGTGAAACCATGAACCCCGGTCCATTTTTAATCATAAGAAACAATTTTCCAACCATTTAAGCATTTTCTACATTCAGCCATTTTAAAATCAGAAAATACAAAAACAGTTTTATTCATTGCATACACATATAAAAACCCCAAAAATATCATCCATCATCATTACTATCATTCTTGCATTACTACTTACCACCATTGCATATTTATTTACTGTTTTGCATTCATTATTATCTTAATATCATTCTCACACCTTGTACTTGACAACCACTTGGTGAGGTTGAGGGCACAAAGCAATCTACTTTGTTTGCAGGAAATCTAGAGAAGGACAAGGAGATAAAATCCCCACTACTGATTCCCCGAGAGTTCGATATTAAACCCTCGAGTCACCCTTGTGGGGAAGAAACTTCCACTTCTACATACTCTACACTTGGAGGCTCAACCTATCCCATATATTATTTTCCTTTCAGGGTATCAAGAGTGCTTGTTGGCGTAGTTGAGGGAGAAACACTCTCATCAATCCCGCATCAGCATGGTACTGGAAGAAGAGGGATGATTGAAGACATCCTCTAGATTATCGCCCTCTTTGAATGCAACAGTCTACATAATTTCCAAATGGAGCTGAAGTAGGAGAACAAAGGGATCTATACCGAACATTGGAAAAGCGCAAATCCTGCAGACTCTTGTGGCCCCACGAATCTAGCATCCCTATACTGTTTAATCTCATTGATTACTCCACCATCCACATCTACTGCTGGGTCGATCGAGAATGACGCACAATCATGTCCTTTGTAGATATACTTGAATAAATATTTAACTGCCTTGATGCTGGAGCAAGCTTCAACATTGATGTGACAATTATACCGCATAAGCAGACCAGGGTTGTATGGGACAACCCATCTATTATCCAGCTCTGCTCCCCTAACCTTCACTACACGACCATCAAGTCTCCTCCTGTAGATAGGATATGAGTCCTTTCCCTGCTGCGTAGCATCACAGAACTGTCGAGGATAATGGAATCGGCATTCACCATCTATCATGCAAGCACAATGTTTCCTGAGAGCACCACATGGACCGTGTAGCATATGCTTGACCACTACAGCATGCAATATAGGATACCTATCCTTGTCAGGAATTTCTGCTGATATCACCTTGTCATAGTCGTCTGGTTTGTTAGCTTGCTATCCGAGCGCATGATCAGAAGCATGTGCTCATGTGGCAGCCCCCTCTTTTGAAACTCAGTAACATGGACATATGCAGCAACCTGACCAAAGTATTTCTTCTTAATCAAAAGATCTTTCATACTTCGCAATTTGGCCCTGTATACTCTCGCCACAAGGTCTGGACGGTCTTGTGGTGTCTGCCCGGGTTCAAGCCTGGATGTAATCTCCTCCCAGTGCGGGCTGCAAGTCATCGTGATGAAATAATCAGGCTTCCAACCCAATGGACTAATGCCATCGCATCAAGAAATCGTTGCTGCGTCTGGATCACCTCCAGGAAAAGTCCGCGGTAGCACGATTCTCTTGCCAACCTGAGAACCACGTGTCTCACTGGCATAAATGACGTCAACAACCCCCTAAGAAACATATGAATCAATACATCATTATATGTTAAACAGAAATGGTTCTGTATTTTGGAAGGCTAGCCGATCCAGAATGTAATTCATGTAGAACGTTATGATACCTCGTAGAGATCAGCACGAATGAGCTTCTGATTTTAGGCTTGGGGTAAAAATCAAGCCTCATGGTCTCCATCTTGATGTACATGTCAACAGCCAATTGTTGGACTGCGCATCCACCAAACAATATAATGTTGAAAAGTTTTTTCCTGCATTGTAGCTTGAAACAATAGTACTCCCTTGCACTGACAAATTTTCTGGATGTTTCAACATCATCACCCTCTTCCTGGTCCTCTTCATCATATAGGACACAGTTGAAAAAATGACTAATCAGTAATGAACAATTATTAAACACGTGAAACACGTTAGAAGCATCAGGACAGTTACCTGCTGCATCATCTGTGTTTGATTCTACGTGTACACTTGAAGTACGATCTAGAACTTGGAAGTCCTCACCCTCGGTGCCATCCTCATTGTTCTCTTGAACAACGGAAGGTGGTCCGTCATATGGCATCCAATGGTTCCATCCTGTTTCCCCTCCCGGAAAGAACAATGGATACGCAAAAGGATCATAGCAACCATAGTACGCTCTGATAAATATAGGACGATCACCTTTGCTATGTAAGACAACCTGCCTATTAAAATTGTTTTGTGGATCGCTCCCTTCGACCCACATTGCAGCCACCTGGGAAGCCATGGGGGCATTGTACCTTCATTGCTCCAGTCCTATATATATGTGCTTAGTGAAATCTTATATTCTTCTATGTTTGGAATAGAACCCATGCTCTTAAAAATCTGCACATACGGGTTGTTCTTGAGTATCTCTAGAATCTTTCGTATGAGATTTATATCAAGATCTAGAGACCGCTTTACTCTATGTTCCTAGGTTCCATCGGTATCATAGATGTAGAGTTGCAGATGTCTAGGTCCTTGACCACCAGGCAACAGATCATCCACCTTATAATATAATACCCCGTGTGCATAAGGTATATACACCGGTTCTAGCCGCATTACTGACCTTCTTATTGAGGGTGACTCGAAGGCTTGTGAAAGAGAAATGGCTGTTGAAATACCTTATGTGCTTTCTGAAATATTTTGCATCATCATCAACCTGACTTGTAAACAACCGGCGCAACTCTTGAGGAACTTCAGGGGTAACTATCTTGACCTTTCCTTTTCTACAACAGAATGCGGGACCCTCATATTGGAACTTAATTGCACCACAATGATCGCAATCTTTTACTGGTTTCAAAAGATGATGCTTGGTTGGTAGATTGTGGTACACATACTCATAAGGATCCACATTCTGGTTACTCGGAGCAACACAACTTGTCACTCGCCACGAATCAAACAGATCTCCTGCCAAGATATAATAGATGAAGGGATAAAATAGGATAGCCAAATTTAATATAAGTACACATCAATCAAAATAATTTTATCCAATCATTTACCTTGACCACTATAAATCCTGGACTCCTCATCATCAGATATTGTTTGCTCATCTTGTATGGTTTCCAAGTTATCTATTAGAATATTCATGTTGAATTGAATTAATTTTCTGAATATTGGTAAAACCATTAGATATGTTCGTTTTACAAAAATATAAACTAATTATTATATATTACTTTCCAATGTAGCATCTTGTTCATATGGATAAAAAATGCCTGTAGTATCGGATTCTTCATCACCTATTTGAACACATCAAACATCAGACGTACTATTTTAATACAGTGAGAAATAAATACAAGTAATGAGTATCAACTCAATGAAACAACAACAATAACGTACTGCATCTTAGGACACAGTCTGGGAACTAATTCTCCACCAGGCGCTGGGACTATGCGTGCATAAACAAGAACAATAGTGTAACACCCCGGCCACTCCCAGACCGGCGCCTATTACGCCTGGCAGCTCTCTAGGATTTCTAGACTGGCCCCACAGACCAACACTAGTCTTTTATGCGCACTTTGTGCTCACTCGCGCACACCCGGGAAGAACTTCCCGGTAGGTCACCCATCCTCAAATTGCTCCGGGCCAAGCACGCTTAACCTCGGAGTTCTTTGTGAATGAGCTTCTGAAAAAGAAGTTGCAACTTGTTGATATGAGTATTCTATCTTTCCTATTAAGCCCTGAGCCAGGATCTCACATCCTTCCCCCCTTAGAAGACCGACACCCTCGTCGGTCAACCCCAGTCCAGGAACGTCCCCTCTTGGCACCCGTCTGTGCGTCCAGTGCCGGCACATGCTCCACAAGTCCGCGCATCTGACCCGCACATGTCCGAGTTACCGCAAGGGTCGGCTCTGATACCAATTGTAACACCCCGGCCACTCCCAGACCGGCGCCTGTTACGCCTAGCAGCTCTCTAGGATCTCTAGACTGGCCCCACAGACCAACACTAGTCTTTTCTGCGCACTTTGTCCTCACTCGCGCACACCCGGGAAGAACTTCCCGGTAGGTCACCCATCCTCAAATTGCTCCGGGCCAAGTACGCTTAACCTCGGAGTTCTTTGTGAATAAGCTTCCGGAAAAGAAGTTGCAACTTGTTGATATGAGTATTCTATCTTTCCTATTAAGCCCTGAGCCAGGATCTCACAAATAGCATGGACCTAATTTAATGCACGAGACCTATCAATGCTCATCACGATGGATATCTTGATAGGGTTTTTTATTTTCCAGCCCTATTTCACTTAGTTCTCCTCGTTCTAGCCCCACTTCCTTAGTTATCCTCGCCTTTCCCCCACTTCGCTCTTTCGAGGCTCAAAGACGGCGGAACGGTGCGTTTCCGTCGGGTCAACCTCGTTTGACCGTTACTGCACTTAAAGCTTATAAGTGGGGCCATTGGAGAAGGGGTGCATGCAGCTCGCCGTCCCCGAATGAGCGCGCCTTTAATGGCGGTGTCCCCTAGCCGGTAAAAGGCTGCATTGCCGCCTACGCTGCCGGCCGCTGCCGGCCTGGCCGCTCATCTACTCTGCCGCCTTGCCGTCTCTGCCTGCCTAGTCTGTGCCAGTCTGTCGAGCCGAATCAATGCACCTATCGGCGGTGGCCATTACTGTCGGTCCAGACGCAGATGTCTAGAAAAGGAGCCCTTTTCCTGTACCATTGCACCAACGTCGCCCACTGACCTCCTCTTCCCACTACTAGGAAACAGGCTACCAGTGGCGCACCTTCACAATTCTGTGGCGCATCCCTGGAAATAGTGGATGCGCCACTAAATCCTCGCCACTAAAATATATTTCTGTGGCGCACGCCGGTGGTGCGCCACAGAAATGCCAAATTCTGTGGCGCATCCCAGCACCGTGCGCCACAGAAATATTTTAGTGGCGCATCCCACCTTGGTGCGCCACAGAATTTTTTTTGAATTTCAAAAAAAAGGGCGGCCAGATCTAGATCCAGATCTGGATCTAGATCTGGCCGCCGGAATTTCGCCGAAATTTCGTCGGAGCTCGTCGGAGCTCGTCGGAGACCGTGTTGCCGTGGGTGGAGGAAGGGGTCGTCGGAGGTCGTCGGAGGTCGCCGGATGAGGTCGCCAGAGTGGAGGAGGAGGTCGCCGGAGTGGAGGCCGAGGTCACCGGAGTGGAGGAGGAGGTTGCCGGTGGTGGAGGAGGTCGCCGGAGGTGGAGGAGGAGGTCACCGAAGGTGGAGGTCGTCGGGGTTGAGGTCGTCGGGGTTGTGGAGGTGGTCGCCGGGGTGGTGAGGAGGTCGCCGGAGTTGTGGAGCTCGCCGGAGTTGTGGAGGAGGTCGCCGGAGGTGGAGGTGGAGGTGGAGGAGGAGTAGGGGAGAAGAGATGGAGGAGGGAGGAGAAGAGATGGAGGAGTAGAGGAGAAGAGATGGGAGGGAGGAGAAGGGGAGAGAAGTGTAGAGGAGAAGGGAAGAGGAGAAAGAAAGAGGAGAAGTGGAGAGAGAAGTGGAGGGAGAACTGGAGGAGATGAGGAGAAAAGGGGAAAAGAGAGGGAGATGAGGGGCGCCGGCGGGATTCAAATTTTGGAATCTCACAATTCTGTGGCGCATGGGCTAGACATGCGCCACAGAATTTTTTTTCCTTTTTTTGAATTTTTTTTATTTTGCTGGGAAAATTCTTCTGCTGGCCATAACTTTTTTTTCGTTTGGAATTTTGAGAATCTAAAAAAGGCTAACCGGGTAAACCCGGTGAGGGCGGTTCCGAAATTTTCTCTAGTTTTTTTAAGGTATTATACGCATTTTTTCGACGTCGTATGCAAAAGTTATGGCCAATTTAATATTTCTTCACCTACTATTGGAAAAAGGTCAAAATGTGTATTTCAAATTTTCCTACAAACTAGACCCTAAACCTTCCATATATCTAAAAGGATTTTATTTTTTGAATTTTTTATCATTTTGTTTCACTCCGTGCAAAACTAAAAAGGCGATCCACGGGGGGGGGGGGGGGGGGGGGGGGTGGGATCTGAAATCCGGGCACAATTCTGTGAAAGTAACAATTTTGTGGCGCATGTGGCCCCATGCGCCACAGAAAGGGCACCCACCCAATCATTGGTGCCGGGGCCACCATTATTCTGTGGCGCATGCGTCTAGATGCGCCACAGAAATATGTCTTTCTGTGGCGCATGTGGCCCCATGCGCCATAGAAAGACATATTTCTGTGGCGCATCTAGACGCATGCGCCACAGAAAGACATATTTCTGTGGCGCATGCCAAGTGGTGCGCCACAAAAAAACAATTTAGTGGCGCATGGAATAATGGTGCGCCACAAATAGCATTCCACCTATAGCTAGTTTCCTAGTAGTGTCCTCTCTACTTGCCACCCACGCCCCGATCTTGCCATGGCTCGTGGTGGTGGCCGCTCCACTCCCGGTCGTGGCGACAGCTCCAACCGCCGCTGTCGCATCACCTATCATTGGTTTCTTGAGTCGAGCGAGGGTGTAGGAGACAACGGTTCACGATGGGGCAGCTCCAACCGCCGTCGGCGCATCACCTATCCTTGGTTTCTTGACCCCTCGGTGCTCGAGCAGGACTCCTCCGAGCTCGAGCAGGGGCAGGGGCAACTATGCCGTCCGTCGGGCCATTGATCCTGATCCCATTCCCTTCATCAATCTTGAGTCCGATGAGGAGGAGCAGGTGGTTGACCCGGTTCTGGCATGGGCTAGGGCCGACTATCAAGCCACGGAGCAGGCCAGACATTCCGCTGAGCAACAACAGCTCACGGAGACTCTGGTCGCTTCTGCGGTCGAAGCGGAGCAGGCAAGAGCCACGGAGCAAGCCAGAGCCGCGCAGTACAAGGAGGACCTGCAGAAGGCTCTGAACAACTCGGTGGGGAAGGGCAAGGGCAAAGGCAAGGATCCAGTGGAGGTTTCCGACGATGACGACGAGTGGTAGTTCTTTTCAGTTCTAGGGTTCTATGTAAAAGGGCACTCTATGTATTATTATGTTGGAAAACATGGGGAATGTTCCTTCTAAGTGTCGTATTATGAAGCAAAAAATCATGAACTTGCAGTACATTATTTTCAAGTTTGGCTGAAACCCTCATTTTTTGTGAAGTAGGTACCACAAATAAGATTTAAAATTGACCTCCCACAATTTTCACACAAACTATAGCGTATGGGAGGCATAACCTCTGAATATCATGAATTTTTGAGCTTTTTAACTATATTCCACTCATTAAATCAGTTTACTAGCATTTATCGAGAAATAAAGAAATTTGAACTACAAGTCTGTTATAGTTTGGCACCAAAATTATGTAAAAATCATAATAACGTAGTCTATAATGGTTCAGCGCAATTGCAAAGAAAAAAGTAGGAAAATTTCACCCTTAGCTATGAATGGTCACACAGACAATTTTGGCCATGTTTTGAAGAAAACTAATAAATCGAGAAAACATCAAAAAAAAATGTAAAACCAGGGGGGCGTCTTCCTTTTTAGAGTACTAGTATGGATGAAAAATTATAAACTTGCAATAACATAATATTTGATAACCTTTTCTTCGATGAAGATTCATGGTTATCAAGCTAAAAGACCAAGATCATGGCATATCCATGCCTACCTTCGTCCTATGACGACCATACTCGGCACAAACATGTGTTTTGACATTGTCAACAATGTTGCCAAAGAAAGATTGCAAGATTTTTTGATTTTATTTTTAAACATTTTATTTAGTGCCAAAACATCCATTTTTTGTGAAGTAGGTACCACAAACAAGATTTAAAATTGTCCTCTCATAATTTTCGCACGAACTATATCATAGGGGAGGCATAAACTCTGAATATCATGAATTTTTGAGCTTTTTAACTATATTCCACTCATTAAATCAGTTTACTAGCAAAATAAAGAAATTTGAACTACAATTGTGTTATAGTTCGGCACCAAAATTATGTAAAAATCATAATAACATAGTCTATAATGATTGAACGCAATTACAAAGAAAAACGTAGGAAAATTTCACCCTTAGCTATGAATGGTCACACGAACAATTTTGGCCATGTTTTGAAAAAAATTAATAAATCGAGAAAACATCAAAAAAATGTAAAACCAGGGGGGATCTTCCTTTTTAGAGTACTAGTATGGATGAAAAATCATAAACTTGCAATAACATAATTTTATAAAAGAAGTGTTCACAAAATGGACAACCTTGTCTGGAGTTAAATGGTTTTCAAGCCAAATGACCATGCTCATGGCATATCCATGTCTACCTTTGTTATATGATGACCATACTCGGCACAAACATGTGTTTTGACATCGTAAACAATGTTGCCAAAGCAAGATTCCTTTTTTTTACATTTTGTTTAGTACCGAAATCAACATTTTTTGTGAATTAGGTACCACAAATAATATTGGAAATTGACCTCTCACAATTTTGACGCAGTCCATATCATATGAGAGGCATAATCCTTGAATTTCATGATTTTTTGAGCTTATTAACTATATTCTGCACATTAAATGAGTTTAATATGATTTACCGACAAACAATTTCCATAAATAAAGAAAAGGTCAGAAAATGAAAAAATTGGGGGAATATTAATTTGAAGTGTACCAGTATGGATGAAAAATCATAAATTTCAATTCATGTCCAATTCATGTCCAGAGCGCGTCCAGAATGCGCAAGACAGCGCTAGAGCGCACCACGGCGCGCTCTAGATGCGAATTGGCATGGCATGAATCAAATTATCGGGTCGATTCATGTCCAACATGGTCGTGACATGTCTACATGGATCACATTGTATTTTTGGGCTCATTCACAAAAGGAAAAAAAAACTGCTTAGAAATGGGGCTGTTTACCCTAGCTTTGGAGCTCATGTGACGCGTCGAGATATTTAACGTGTCAAAATGCATGCGTCCGCGTCAGAGAACTTCGTCCACGTCAGAGACTGTCATGGTTACGTGAAGAAATGAAGAGTCTTGTCCCGTCAATCTTGTCTTTCCAAGA
This sequence comes from Puccinellia tenuiflora, assembly GCA_012064385.1. Lineage (NCBI taxonomy): Eukaryota > Viridiplantae > Streptophyta > Magnoliopsida > Poales > Poaceae > Puccinellia > Puccinellia tenuiflora. The sequence goes on from QRDG01001572.1 coordinate 133,638, forward strand.
AACGAAGCGATCTCACACTTCACCTTCCCGGCGGTTAAATGTTTAGATTTATTGCGGTTACCACACTTCACCTTCACCAGTCGCCACTCCACTCTCCGCTCTCCCAACACCACCAAAAAAAAACCCATGGACGGCGGAGGCGACCACAGGTGGAACGACGGCACCGTCCCGAGCGACGACGCCTCCGCCAAAGACCAAGAGGGCTTCCAGGGCTGGTGGGAGAGGGACCCGACCTCATCGGAGCCCTCCTCCCCGGAGCCAGAGGAGGAGGAGGAGCAGCAGTAGTAGTAGTAGGAGGAGGAGCAGCAAAAGGAGGAGAAGGAGGAGGAGGAGGCGGTCCTCGCCGACGACGTCGACGATGACGAGGAGGAGGAGGAGGAAGAGGAGGCCGACGACGACGAAGACTGCTCCGACGCACCGCCCTAGAATTAGGGCTTCGTAGTAGTAGTAATTTAGTACTATTAGTTCATTAGTTTAGTACTAGTTCAGTAGTTGAACAGCTTTTGTACCGTCAAGAACTCGATCGAGTATTAATGAAATCTTATTTCTTGAGGTTTAATGAAATCTTATTTGGTTCAATGAAAATGTTTACATATTTATCATGATTTAATCATCGGGGTCGAGAGAGCACAGAAGAAAACGACGTAGTTAATCAACGAATTATTTCTAAACAAAAGAAATTAAATGTTTATCATGATTTAATCATCGGGTTCAAGAGAGCACAGACGAAAACGACGTAGTTAATCAACGAATTATCTCTAAACAAAAGAAATTAAATATTTATCATGATTTAATCATCGGGTTCGAGAGAGCACAGAAGAAAACAACATAGTTAATCAACGAATTATTTCTAAACAAAAGAAATTAAATATTTATCATGATTTAATCATCAGGTTCGAGAGAGCACAGAAGAAAACGACGTAGTTAATCAACAAATTATCTCTAAACAAAAGAAATTAAATGTTTATCATGATTTAATCATCGAGTTCGAGAGAGCGCAGAACAAAACGACGTAGTTAATCAACGAATTATCTCTAAACGACGTAATTAAACAAAAGAAATTAAATGTTTATCATGATTTAATCAGCACATAAAAAACTAAACATGGTTATATGGGCCCAATCACATGATTGGACCCATAAAACCATGGGTAGTGCAACTTGTACCGCATTGGAGTTTATAAACCGGTCGTACGCACTGTAAACTAGCGAGGTGGGACTAAACATGCGGTCTGTCATAGTCATCTGGGCCCATACATCAGGCCAAGTAACGGTCAAAACATTGTTGACCCGACGGAAACTGCCGTTCGGCCGTCTTCGAGCCTCGAAAGAGCGAAGTGGGGCAAAGACGAGGCTAACTAAGTAAGTAGGGAAAGAACGAGAAGAACTAATCGAAGTAGGACACGAAAATAAAAAAACCCAATCTTGATATGTAGAAGATGAGAAGATCTATAGGAGGAAACGGCGCGGCAACGCACGCATAAGGATCTGGTGCAGCTATATTAGCAAATAGTTTCCAGAAGGCTAGAACAATCTAACGCGTTTCAGTTCGGGAGGCCCATGGCGTGACGCACGAATTAGCTAGAGTTGCTTATGATTTAAATTATTTGATCTTTTTAATACTGAGATCCTAGATTTATTATCTCGGATGTAAATTATGAGTGTATCCTTGTTAAAGTGAAATAAATTGCGTCCCAATGGCTTATAACCAAAAAAAAAAAACTTCACAAACGTATGACTGAGATTGCAAACTCAACTTTCATGCCCTGATGAGAATTCAGAAAGACAAACAACACAAAATTCTGAATCTTGACAGGCACGTACAATGTCATACTATTACATTTTCAGAGAGTATTGTAACCTCACTAGTTGCAAACTAAATAGTTGGATTCGCACAACACGAGCACCTAGTGTGCGGGCAAAGGCATCATGCCGGGGCGCTGCGATCGGAAGAAGGATGGCATGGGAAGCATGCTCGGATCAGGCGAGGCGAAGAAGCTCGATCCAGAGAACGCGTGATCCATGCGCGGCTGGTTGTCGTTGATGTCCTGCTCCTCCTCCTCGCCGGTCCGGCTCTGGGCGTCCTCCCGTGCCAAGGAGCGAGCCTTCTTCTGCGTGTCCCAGCGATCGGTGCAGGACGCGCGGCTGGGCGGCCGTTTGCTGCTGTCCCAGCGGTCGGTGCTGCTGCTGCTGCTCCTGCTTCCCCGGCTGGACGACGATGACGACGGCGTGCTGCTGCTTCTGCTGCTGGGGAGCGTCTTGTTCATGTCCCAGCGCTCGCAGGATGATGAGCGCCCTGGACTTGAGCTGCCGCACGACGATGCCGGGCTCCTGGGTTTCTTGTGCGCGTCCCACCGGCCGACAGAGTCAGCGCGGCCTGGCTTGGGCTCGGAGGCGAAGGAAGACGGCAGGATGATGAGGCACGGGGCGACCGGCGGTGTCGGGAGCAGACCCGGAAGAAGCCCCGCCGCAGCCTTGGCCATTGCTCGATCGACGGACGCCATGGAGGATCTTCGGAAGCACGAGCGCGCAGGGGAAAAGATGAGAGATGCGCTTTGTCTTGGAACGGGCTGCAGATGGATGATCTGATGGGTTGTGGGCTTGAATTCGTGGCATATTTATTGGTTGCCACTCCTCAGAGTTGGCCGGCGTCGAACGTCGTCCCAGAGCCGGACTCGGAGACCGATCAAGCGAGCACCGCCAACGAGCAAAGAAAAGCCGCGTTCAAATGACGCTAGCTGCTGCTGAGAAGAGTTTCGAAGGACGGTTAAGGGCCTGCTCGTTCTGGTCTCTCGGTCTCCAAGTCCGACTCCCCGTTCAGAAAACAAAGTCCGATTCGAGTCGGAACCTGGAACGGAACGAACCGTGCGGCGGCGACCCTGTTTGCATCGGCGGCGCTGTGGCCGGACCACCGGAGAGCGGAAATCCCAGCGAGCGAGGTGAGGCTAGGACAGCTTGTCGTATCTCCCAGCCTCCTCGACGTTCGCTGTCGCTTCCCCGATTCGTCCCCATCTCCTCCTCCGCTCCCCACTCTCGCTGCGCCAGCGCCCACTGCATGTTCGACGGAAATGGCCACGACGGGCATTGACAGCAAGCAAAAGGGAGCGGCAACGGAGGGCGGGGATGACAGCATCAGCGCCCTCCCGGACGCGATCCTCGGGCAAGTGTTGTCGGTCCTTCTCGCGCACGACCATACGTTCGTGTCGTCCTCGTCGGGAAGGACGTTTCCGTCGCAAAATGGTCCATATTCTGTCGACGTCAAGGATTCAGTCCAGCTCCAGTACGTCGAAGAGTGTTTTGGGTACGCTATCATGTGCGACGTTCAGGTGCTCAGAGTCCTCGTTAGCACAACAACCAAACCCCTGCTGCTCGTCCACGACCCTGCAGATTCAGTCCGTAGAGTTGGACGGCAATGCTTTGGATTTCTCGAGTTATCCCATGTTGCAGGTTCTGAAGATGAGCCTTTCGGATCATGAGATGTCATCCAAGTCAGTAAAGCATCCCCCAGGTCTTGTTTTGCTGCGTCTGAGTTTTAAATGTTGTTGGGCTCCTTTGCCCAAGTAACTGCGTTTGTCAGACTTGAGCGCGGTTGCGGTTTTTCCATCCAGTCGTGGGCGTACCGGGCCTATCCTGACCATCCATTCTGTTATTGATGCTCATTTGCAAAAAAGTACCTATACATTGTATATTTCCTTCTCCATCTAGGCACTGAAGGTGCACATGTACTTCACGAAGCAGCCCTCGCCTCTGTCTCTCCTCTCTCTCTCGAGGACAGTATCCATGCCCGCTTCCACAAGCTAACCACGAGATCCACTCGGCGAGGCGGCGCGCCCGACCGGAGCTCAACTGCGGCTCCACCACATCCTTTTTCCGGTGGCCGCCGGATCTGCGCGTGTGGTGGTCCAAATCGATGGAGCGTTCGTCAGATCCGGTCAGATCTGCTCGTCCTCAAGCTCGGGAAGGAGCGTTCGCCAGCGCGTGCAACATCCATGCGCGTGCTCATCGTGTCAGTTGCCGTCCGCGCATGGCCAGCGCGTGCAACATCCATGCGTGTGATCATCGTACCGGCCGCCTCCGTCCACGCACGGCCATTGCGTGCAACATCGATGCGCATGCTCGGCGTGCCGGCCACCTCTGTCTGCGTTCGGCCAGCGCGTGCAACACCCATGCGCGTGCTCTGCGTGCCGGCCACCGCCATCGCACGGCCAGCGCGTGCAACATCGATGCGCGTGCAAGGCGTGCTGGGCGCCGCCGTCCGCACGGCCGACGACCCGTTCTTGATTCTTTTTTCTGATAGCCTCTCTCTTGTTTTCTCTGAATCCTTTCCTCTACATGGAGATGTGTTGGTGCCAAATTTTTTCTGTAGATTTGTTTAAGCAGATCCTAATTTTTCTGCGTTTAACAGATGTGTTTTTAATTGTTGCATTTTTTCAGATTGCCAAACAGATCCGAATCTTTATGTATTTTCTGCTTCATGATGTTGGTGGTCCATATCCTAAATGAAGATCCAAATTTTTGGTGTTCATATGATCAGTTCCAAAAGATACACGAGTGCAGGAGTTGGAGGTTTGTGTGTTGTGTTGCTTCTCTGCCTGGGAGCAAATAACTGTTGTAATGGTGTTCTCTCTTCTATAAAAAAAAGAATGTTCTGGTATCATGGTATGTGCTCTCGAAAAAAAGAAAATAAGTGAATGTATGTGCTCTCGGAGAAAAGGAGTTCCTGAAGTACTCTCGAAAAAAATGGCATGTTACACAGACACGAACAGAATGGCATGTTACACAGACAAGTAAACATTGTGTTTTTTCCACTAGATGTTCAACCGGGCCAGCAAACATTTTGGCTCATACCAGGTTTTTACTTTGAAGCACACATACATTGGTTTCAATTTGCATCAAATAGGTGCAAATATAGGAGTGATAAAATTAGTCTGAATCCGATTCGACTTTTCAACGTAAGCCTGGGATGTAAGTACTGACTACAAAATCACCATACTTAAGGACACACAAAAGTAAATTCATACGAAACACATTGCCGATACAAGTGAAACAAACGCGAGAATAGATCCTACGACATAGTCACTCAACATCCTTTGGCAGAAACGCTAGTAGCTCGCCGGTGTTTCCAGGCATAATCAACATCTTACAAATCACGCCCAACCTCACAAGGGCATTGTTATCCCGTAGAGTAGACACGTGTCATCATCAGGTCTAAACAAATATGGCAAGAATGATGCAAGGAGTTCAAAAACCCCAAGGTTCAACAATTAGCAAAAACAGTTGCGCTCAACTCAACTGATCCATCGAACCGGAGGGCATAATGCATTGTATACACTCCAGAATTGTAACTGCATTTTTTTCAACCAATTGTCTCCCTCAATGACAGTCTGCATTTTTAGAAAGGCTTAGAGATGCAACAAAATAGCACTAGTTTCAACAACAAATATAAGACATAAAGACAAAATGTTCATTTCAGCAAAAGATGCAGTATGCTCACGATGCTTCTTCAGCCGAAACAAAAACCATGCCAGAGGTGGGATAGAAAATCTCAGCTGTCTTCTTCGACACAGATGCTCGCAATGCTATCTCAACTGCACCGACCTCGATTGGGGGCCTGCGTGTAGGTAGCTCTACCCCCTTGGCCATACGTCTGATTCATGGGTTGGCCAGGAAAAAAATGTAGGAGTGGAAGTTTCAGTATGCAAAACCAACAGGGTGAACCGACATGAATAAATAGCATTCATACACTTCACACATATCAATTCACCGATTCAATATTAACAAGTTTGTTTATTGTAGGATCTGCCCCGTTGAAATTTCCAACTAGTAGCTCAAATCCACATTGTGAAAAACTCTCATGGATATAATGTTCATGGATGTTCTGGGCTAAATATTCAGATACATCTCTTTATTGATTTTTTTCCTAACAAGTTGTTAGTACAGAACGCAATCTAACATAAAGGAAAAATCATTGTATCCAGCAAAAACGATTCCGTATTTTCAGGAAGATAAAACTCAAGATTGGTGGTGAAAGATTACAGTATGCAAATTCGGCATGAATAAATTATTCACATTCAATAATCACAACATTTTTATCCGGTCGGCTCACCCTCATGGAATTTTCACACTAGAAACACAATGCACATTATGGGAACACTCAGTTTCCAAAATGTTCATGGATGTTCCGGGCTAAATTTTCAGATATTAAACTTCAGAAACAGTTACATAACGGTTCCATTTTTTACAGCAGGATTAGAACTAAATTTTTTGCTGCATTGGAAGAAAGCTGATCTGGTGTTTGATTGGATGCTAAATTTAGTTGGACCAAAAAAAACCAAATTCTAATCCTCTTTTTTACTAACCGCTTTGATGTAGACCGAATTTTCTTGTAGGGGCGAACCTATTGTTAGTCCGAATGTGGATGCGTGTGCTCAAAGTCATCCGCGGGAGGGTAATCCGATGCAGCACCGCGGTTGACCGCGTCCTCCACATAAGAATCAGCATCTTCTTCCCCGGAATTAGATAAATCTGACGAACAGCTTGACCCGGATCTGGGGGTGGAGAGAAAAATATGGGTACATTAAGATATGGATCCGTCGACCGCACTAAAACATATGCTGAGTTTTTACGGTGTTACCTGGAACTTGCCCCTTCATGTGAAGAATCCTCAGATCCAAACGTGCTGCCGCCTACAGCCGAGTTGATTTCGCTCGTCCCTTCCATGGCGGGTAGGACGCTTGCGTGGAGCTCGGCGTAAGACTCCATCCCGTCCATGGCGGGTAGGAGGACGGGGACGAACGAGGAACTTAGGAGAAGCTCGAGGGAGAAGACATCTTGAGAATGGTCTGTGCGGGTAGGAGCACGACTCCGGTGAATGGAGAGAGGATACGGGTTGAGGAGAAAGCTTGTGAGGAGGCGGCGCGCGGCGGCGACGAGCGAGGCAGTGAGGTGAAAGCGGCGGCGGTGCCGCGCGAGTGACTGAGGTGAAAGCGGCGTCGGCGCCGAGCAAGAGAGAGTGAGCTGCGACGGTGGCGGCGCATAGCGAGAGAGTGAGCTGCGGCGGCGGCGAGGTAAGGATTCCCATCGACTGAGGAATGGCCGTACCTTCCCATCGTCGTCCGTCCCGTCGATGTGACGGAGACAAAGCGGCCAGGGAGGTCGCCGGCCGCAACCCTCCGTGCCGGAGTGGTTGAGGATGGAACCGAGGCCTCCCGGCGGTGGTTCTCCGGCCGCATCTTTCCGTGGCATGAGGAGCCTGCGACGTGGCTGGGCAGAGCGGATGCCGGTAGCGGTGTCTGCAGTGCAGAGAGAGGAAGAGAGAAAATGGGGAAGGGATAGAGATGAACTGGTGCCCCATGGCTGGGGACTTGCAGAGTATAATATGCAAACATGGAGGGACTACTTGGCAAGAATTGGGGATGGGACAGTAAATCGCTGCTGGCCCACTGTGTGAATCCCGATGTACGGTGAACGCTCCGGATAAGCCCGGGACGTCCATGACTGGGCGGGATGTACATTTCGGTCAGACTTAGCTACCATGGAGATATATTTTCGGGAGTGTCTAACGCTCATTTGATTAATTCTCAGTAGAAATGACATCAACACTTTTCAAAACCGCTAGATTCGGTCGGCGCCCCCCGCATTATGTTTAACCCCCTTAACTATCAGATTTAGGAAAAAATTCCCCTAATCTTTCCTTGGGTATAATTTACGCCCCTAATCTAATTAAAACGGGTGGTTATCTCCCCTGAAGTTTATCAGCCGGTTTTATTGACCTCGACTGGTTTAGCGCTTTGTTCAAAACCAATCGTCGTCTTCTAATCACGATGTGTCGTCTTCTAATCACGATCTGCATCACCAACTCGACTGTCTACATGGGCAGGCCCACTCCGGTGCGCCCTGCTGCCGCCGATCATGACAAAGCTTGAAGGATGCAACGGCTGGCGCACTAGGATTCGTGCCACCATGTGTATTCACGTGTGATCGCTCGATACTGAGGCTGTGCCCCCTTGATTTTTAAACTCCGCAATAAAATAGCTGTGTGCATCACTGATCCAGAGGCTGAGGTCACATCCCCATTTTGAAAAAAAAACGTGACTTGGTGATTGCTCTGAGAATGTTCATGTACACAAGTGGCATAGGTAAGCTGCGCGCGTATATCAGAACTTGAAGAATCGATCAATACAAAGCTTTGTGAGCTAGGCTGGACATGCAAGGTTCTAGGAGGCTATATCATGCTCACATTTTGGCGAGGAGCGCTGGAGCGGTTGAGGTGTATATCAATGACGTGGAGGGTCTACCCACAGACTGGAACTCGTATGGCGTGTCGCCGAACTGCCGAAGACGACGATCCCGGCCATGGATGCTGGCGGTGGCAGAGTGCAAACTTGGTAGATCAAACAGAACGTGGCGACGAGATGTTTCGGAAGCGCAAAGCCCATCGTGTAGGCGCAGATGAACAAGGAACGACGGTGTGAGACATAATATATTGGGCAACGACAACACATCGATGATGAGGTTGTTGCTAACTTGTGGCGAGGCGTGAGGCGGTGTTCTCTATGGAGAGGGACCGGTGCCAAGTGAGCTAAACCGGCTGACAAACCGGTGTTAGGAGAAAGAGTCATCCGGTTCAATTAGTTTGGGGGATAAATTATACCAAAAAATAGGTTAGGAGGAGAAGTGTCCCAAACATGTTAGTTTAGGGGGTTAAATAAACTTATCACGCCGTTGTGTTCTCTTGATGGGCTTTTGGGTTGTGTTGTCGGGCTTTTTTGTTTTTTCCCTTGTTTTGTTGTTTTTGTTAAATGAGCTGCAGAAAGAACAGTTTACATTAGGGAAGACGCCTAAGCATTCACCATCTGGTGGGAGCTAAGAAGAGAGCTCATGACTTGATGCTTGCTTGTTTGTTTCCTTACGCAAAATTTTAAACACAAAAGAGGCCTTGTAAATAACGTTGCCATTAGCAAATCTATATTGACAGGTATTTCCATGCTTGCCAAAGGAACAAACCACCACTCTTGGATACATTTTTCATTTCAGATGCCATTTATTTCCTTAATGAGCTTATGAGAGATAGACATGCATCTGTGTTTCATTTTACTGATCTACAGATCAATGTCAAGCTGAAATAAACAATAGTACAACACAAGTTGAGGACTGGTAGCAAGACATGTATACCTCAAACATGGAGTCAACGGTGGTGAGGAAGAGGTCGTTGGCGGTCTTCTCCACAGCTCCGGCATAGTCGTCGAGCGGGCTGTCAGGAAGAGGTCATTTGCAGTCTCCTCCACGGCTCCGTCATAGTCGTCAAGTGATATGTGCAATCTTGTACCAATTAACACACACACACACGCTCTATGTTGCATTAGTTCAAATAAAAACCATTAACCATAAATCTGAAAAACATTAGAGAAATCTGAAACAATAGATTCCTGTAAGGCTGTGTAACAGATCATTTCAGGGAGGAGGGATGCAACCACTAGACCCAAGGATAGTACTAGAGAGATCATTTTAACATTATAGACATCCATTAGTTCCTACGTATGCATGGCTAAAGTACATCTCACTTCTGATGTCAGTACTACCCCCATCCCTTATAGAGCCTTCACTAATTTCTCATTCAGAGCAACCAGATGTATATAAAAAAATCCATATGTAGTACAGTTCGAACAAATACATAACACTCCTTCAAACATACCTCACTATCAGTGTCGGACCTTGACCAACATTGTAGGAGGGAAAAAATGACATTGGATGGTAGCTGAGGGGGCCAATTTGAATTTTTGTATGTTTTCTATGGTCAAGATAGTAAATATGAAGTAGTATTGCGCAAATTTTAATTGAGTTGGTGGGGCAGGGGGGGGGGGCCCCTTTTGGCCTCCACTAAAATACTTGCATGCTCAAGTGCATCTATGAAATATCCACATGCCTGGATCCACACATTCCTACTTAAGTAGCTGATATTAGTAAAGACAACGAAATCACAAATCATTGTACTTCAGAAGTTCAGATGTCGCAGTACGAAATCACAAAATCATTATACTTCAGAAGTTCAGATGTCGCAGTACAAACAGTTCATAGTAAGGCTAACCCAATATCTAAATCACAAATTATATCCCTAGCACCTATCAGAGCACCTATAAACTGTACAATAAACTCGAAGGAGTTCTCAGGGCAACTTTTCATGTTCATTGAAAACCGATACACATGCATTTTAGAGCATATAATTGATGAACCATATAAGTGAGCATGAATTAAAAGATGAATGGTGAGGAATTTCTTATTTAAATGAATCGGAAAACGTAGAACATTTCTTTTATCTTGCGGCCCATCTAAATTGTATCCCCTTTAACTATTCTTTGTAAACACTTCAAATATCATGAATGAGAAACCAAAACAAATTCTATACATGAATAAAACAACTAAAAAGTTGGATATGGTTCTTTTCAAAATAGATTTTGAGAAGACATAGGATAAGGTTAAATGGTCTTTTCTGTAGCAAGCACTTTGCATGAAGGGTTTGACCCTAAGTGGTGTGAGTGGGTTGCAAGATTTGTTCAAGGTGGCAGTACTGGAATACGAGTGAATCAGAACATCGGTCATTATTTCCAAATGCTAAAGGGTCTAAGACAGGGGGATCCCTTCTCTCTAATATTGTTCAATATTGTGACAGATATGTTGGCGGTTCTTATCAAGTGGGGAGCCTTATACCCGACCTCGTTGACGGGGAGGGGGTATCAATTCTCTAGTACGATGATGATACTATTCTTTTTCTTGAGCATGATCTTGGAAATGTTGTTAATATGAAGTTGATTTTGTCTATCTTTGAACAACTATCGGGACACAAGATCAATTTTCATAAAAGTGATTTTTTTTTTGCTTTGGCAAAACCGTGGAGATGCAGGATGAGTATTGTCATATCTTTGGATGTGAGGCCGGGTCCTTACCATTTAAATATTTGGGAATTCATATTCACTATAGAAAACTTTTGAAATAGGAACGGAAGCCTGTCGAGAATCGATTTGAGAGAAAACTGGCTTCCTGGGCCAGCAAGTTGCTCTCCTATGGGGATCGTTTGGTGCTCATAAATTCGGTCCTCACTAGTCCGCCCATGTTTCTCTTGTCTTTTTTTTCCCATACCTGTAGGGGTTCGGAAAAGACTTGATTACTTTCGGAATAGATTTTTTTGGCAAAGTGATCAACATAAACAGAAATGTCGGTTGACGAAATGGAACATAATTTTCCATGCAAAAGACCAAGGGGGGGGGGGGGGGGGGGGGTCAGGTATTTAGGTACTTGCAATTAAAAACCGATGTCTACTAAGCAAACGGGTTTTTAAAATTATTAATGAGCAAGGTTTATGGCAGGAGCTCATTAACAACAAATACTTGTGTGGTAAAACTTTATCGGAAGTGACCCCTAAGCCCTCAGATTCTCCGTTTTGGAAAGGTCTACTCACTGTTAAACAAGATTTATTCTCACGAGGTTCCTTTATTTTTGGTAATGGCCATGGAACCCGGTTTTGGGAAGATGCCTGGTTGGGAGATAGACCATTGTCGGTCCAATATCCATCCATTTCTAAAATTGCGCGTAACAAGAATGCTCTAGTTGTTAATGTTCTTTCTAATGCGCCACGAGTTAATATTCAGTTCCGACGGTCGCTAATTGGAAACAAATGGAACGAATTGCTGAGCTTAGTAGAGAAATTATGGAAGTTGACGCCATCTGGTGCTGATTATTTGAATGGGCATACTCCTTTTTTGCATAAATATCTATGAAAGTTGAAAGTCCCGCTCAAGATTAGAATCTTTATGTGGTTTGTTAATTGGAAAGTAATTCTCACTAAAGATAATTTAATTGAAAGACATTGGAACGGGTGTAAGAAGTGTGCCTTTTGTCAGTCTGATGAAAATGTGGAACTTTTATTTATATCTTGTTCCTTTGTGTGTAATATTTGGCGTTTAATTCATTTTATTTATAACATCACGCCGCCGACTAGCATAGCCAATATGTTTAGTACGTGGCTTACGGGGTAGATAAGAAAACTAAATCTTGTATTCGCATTGGTGTGTGTGCTTTTATTAGAACTATTTAGATGAAATGATCTAGTTTTTAACAATGTTGCATCTGCTCATTTTTTACAGGTTGTTCACATAGCTACGTATTGGATCAACATGTGGTCCCTTCTGTTTCCGCCTGATCAACGGGCACGTATGTACTCAGGCTATACTCAGCTGACAACGGTCGTTCGGGTTATTTTCAACCGAGGTGGTTGGCAACATGCTAGACATATTACGTCATGATTAGTGTTGGCTTGATTTTATTCTACCAGTAGGCTTATTGTAATCACTTTGGCCGGTGATTGAGCGTAACACTTTAAACCTTAACTCTTGAATTTTTGCAATAAAAGTCTGTGGCCAGCTGGGGATATGCATTACCCTTTTTTGAAAGAAAAAAAAACATACATATTCTTGGATGAGTAGGATACGAGTGCATAGGAAGAGAAAAACTGGTACACCCATGAAAAATGAATGGAATACAATTTTTCATATTTTTTTGGAACTTCAAAGTAAGATTTTGAATTTTGTAAAGCAAAAGGCAGCATGGAGCCCGGTAGACATTCGGAGTTTGTGTACCTCGTGCTCTATTTGTTGAGTCATGAATTAAAGAACAATGAGCGGACCCAGCGCCCAAAAAAAAAACAAGGAGGAGACATCTGTGATTTAAAATACAGATTGCAAGAAGTGGTGTATGCTTTACAGTTGCTTGCATTATTTTTACAAGGTACATAATCCCAAGACTACAAATGACCTAAAAATTGTGATGAAATTTACCAACAGAAATGTCAACAGCAAAATCATTTTGGTAATATTCTAGAGAAAGAATGTAATTCCGATAATCATGTACACCGTTTGATCACAAACTATCAAGGTTCTATTGTGATGGATGGATGGATTAATCACTTTGTGCGGAAGAGCTGCTCCATGTCCTCGAGGTTCCGGCCCCTTGTCTCCGGCAGGCAGGTGTAGATGAAGACGAACGAGGCGGCTGCAACGGCCGCGTAGAGGTAGAACGCGCCGGCCATGGTGATGGCCCCGTAGAGCGAGATGAAGGTCATGGTGACGATGCCGCTCATGACGCGGTTCATGGCGGTGCCGAGCCCGGCGCCCTGGCCGCGCAGCCGGAGCGGCAGGATCTCCGAGCTGTAAACCCACGCCAGGGGCCCGAACCCGACGGAGAAGGTGCATACGAACGCCACCACTGCCGCCACCGCGACGGCGGCCACGACGGCGTCGTCCTTGGCGCCGGCGAAGACCGCGAACACGGAGCCCAGCACGAGAAGCGACGCCGTCATGCCGCCGGCGCTTACCAGGAGCAGAGGGCGCCGGCCTACTCGGTCGGTAAGCGCCATGGCGATGAGGATCGAGCCCGCCTTGGCCACGCCGAAGAGGACGTTCAGGCCCAGGAGGAGGGTGTTGGAGGTGACCCCGGCCATGGCGAGCACGCGCGGGCCGTAGAGCACCACGGAGTCGATGCCCGACGCCTGCTGGAAGAACTGCAGCGCCAGCACGGTGGCCAGCACGCGCCGGACGCCGGCCTTGGTCGCCACCTCCTTCCACGCGCCGCCGCCGCCGCCGCCGTCGTCGTTGGTGCCGGCGTCGACGACCTCCTGGATCTCCAGCAGACGCTGGTCGGCCTCGGCGAGCGTGTCAGACGTCCGGTCGAGCACGGCCTTCGCCTCGTCCGTCCGGCCCTTCATGGCCAGCCACCGCGGCGACTCCGGCATGGTGAGCACGCCGGCCGCCAGGAACACGGTGGGCACCACCCCGGCCGCGAACATCAGCCGCCACGACAGGTGCGCCGGCAACGCCGAGAAGGCGAAGTTTGACACGTAGCTCAGCATCACTCCAGTGTTGATAAAAATCTTTATTTACCGGGAAAGAAAGGAACACATTAATTATGGAAACAATTATTACGAGACCAGGATTGGGGAATTGAAGCGATTGAGGTGCTCTGTCTGGTCACCTCGGGAAGGGAGCTGAGGAGGCCGCGGGAGGAGGCGGGCGCGATCTCGGCGGCGTAGACCGGCGCTATGACGAGCGCGTATCCGACGCCGATGCCGGCGATGAACCTCCCGGCCATGAGCGCGGCGTAGCCGCTGGCGAGCGTCATGATGAGCGGGCCGACGAGGAAGAAGGCGTTGGTGAGGACGATGGTGAGGCGGCGGCCGAGGCGGTCAGAGGTCCAGCCGGCGAGCAGCGCGCCGACGAGGGAGTAGATGTTGATGGCGCCGGAGAGCAGCTCGATCTGCGTGTCGCTCACCCCGAGGTCCTCCGCCATGAAGATCTGCGCCCCGCTCATCACCGCCACGTCTGCGTAGTAGTATGGCCGTCAATGTCAGATCGAGTATGGCCGCAGCAGCCGGCCGGCCGGAGGTAATTGCGGATGTATACGTGTGTTAGTGTGTACTCACTGTAGCCCATGAGGACGGAGGTCATGGAGGCAAGCACAGCGCAGAAGAAGGGGTACTTGTTGCGCGTCGGCGTCGACGAAGACGCGGCGCCGTCGGGCTTGGTGGCAGCGGCGACCAGCAGCGGCGCCTCGGCGTCCGGCCGGTGCTGCTCCTCCATAGCTCGAGATAGATACTGCCGGTCTCAGTTTTCCTTTGGCGTGTGTGTCTCTGCCACGGAAAATTTTGAGTTAAGTGAAGTGTGTTGACTGGATCGATGGGCAAGTGGGCTGAGGGTGACAAGGATGAGCTGCTGTTTGGCTGGACTTTGTTCCTTGCTGGCTACCACGTGGTCCGTAGTACGCGAGAAAATTTGTGGATTGGTAGTTTCCTGGGGTTCATGGCTAGGGGTACAGCTGGGGTTAATGACCGTGTTTTTATTTTCTTTCTGAACTAATAGAGAATTCCATGGCTCCATGCCCAGCACATGGTCCTGTTGATGATTGTGATGTGACCCATGACTAGTCGTGTTCACATCTCGACGAGAGTCTATGTGTTCACCGAAATCGTTTCATCGAAAATTGATATTTTTTGTGTCGTGTATAAAAAAATTAGTGTTAAAAAGTCTTTTTACAACATATTTTTTAAATCATTTTTCCACAGCCCAAGACATTTTAAAATATGTTGCTGAATGGCAGGAACATATGCTCCCATGTGTCAAATTAAATTTTCAGACCATCAGTAGCTACTAAAATCTATCCGACATGTGTATGGATCAACAATACATTACTGTTGTTGCATGTTTTTCTTTGTTTCCGGTAAAATGGTGATGGCTAGTGATTTTTAACTTTATGCTGGTTGTCGTTCAAAGACGTGTTCTCTTTAGGCCCTTCGTGATGGTGTATTATAAGAGACTATCGCCCTAGTGCGTTGTTTTTTAAGATTGTATTTAAGTGAAATTGTTTTTAATAATCTTTGGCTCATACGTTTTTCCCTATGATATGTTAGCTAAGATTCAACATCAATCTTTTTTCATTAAATAAGGTGCCAAATAAGCAATTTACCTTTGATATGGTGCTAAGATATAAAAGGTTAGGAAAGACTTAGTTGTCCAGATTAGTTAAATTGTATGTTCTTTCACGTCAATACGAACCAAAACGACTTGGAGTAGTACAACATGAACACTATAACCGATGGATGATGATTGGTCGATGTCTCAAAAATCATAGTTTGATGTTTTAAACAAGTATGTTTTTTCATACATACGTGAAGATATTTTTTATGGACGCGCAAGATCTTGTTGAACAATGCGTTGTGTTTCGGGTTAAAAATATTATGGATCTAAAAGTCATTACAATCAATATTTTGCACGTTTCCCTCCTAGTTTGATGTTTTAAACAAATCTGATTTTTCATACATACGTGAAGATAATTTCTATGGCCGCGCAAGATCTTGTTGAATAATGCGTTGTGTTTTGGGTTAAAAATATTATGGAGCTAAAAGCCATTACAATCACTATTTTGTCCTCACGTTTCCCTTTGTTGTGTACAGTAGGTCGGAAATATAACATAATTCAACGAAATTTTGTACGTACATATGAGACATCCATCTGTGTACTTAAGAATTTTTTGAGGCTCCCGGACGCATACATGCCTAGCTAGTATAATGTATGTGGCTCATGTGTGCTTTCCACATCGACTATGGTTATCCATTATTAATCGATGCCAATGTGGAGTGCATCAATATGTCCGATGTGCAACACGTGTCCGATAATCTATCTAATCTAAATCTAAACTATAATATTGGGATAGGACGTGATGGTTCAATGGTACGTCGCCACCAGCCAACCAGGCACGGGAATCAATCGTGAAAATCGGATCAAGCACGCACGGAAAACAAATCACCATCAGAAAAGGAGATCGTATCGGATTCATGCACTGCTTCCGGCCGAAAGAATTGGATCGTATGACGGTACGACCCATGGACTGGTTCCGGCCCAGACAAAGGCCAGTGAAAATCGTACATGGTGTATCGGCCAAGTTAAAGGCTAACGTCCGCTCAAAAAAAATGTTAAAAGCTAACATGCAACAAATTAACTAAAAT
Source organism: Puccinellia tenuiflora (assembly GCA_012064385.1). Lineage (NCBI taxonomy): Eukaryota > Viridiplantae > Streptophyta > Magnoliopsida > Poales > Poaceae > Puccinellia > Puccinellia tenuiflora. The sequence goes on from QRDG01001572.1 coordinate 150,186, forward strand.
GTTTTGTGTACATACATATCCCCACGTGAACAAGAGTTAGTTTAGTATATCCCCACGTGAACAAGAGTTAGTTAGGATTTCTTGATATGTGTTTGTTCACGTGTCGTTACCAATCAACTAGCTGAATGCCCGTGCGTTGCAACGGTTTTCTAAATTTCTTTCCTCGTTGCACAATGTAAACACAATATATGTAAAACTTCAAATGTGTAGAAAATATGCATGTGTGTTGCTATGAACCAATATAATTTTGTAATCAGGCATCATGTAGTCATAGTACAATTAATTGTAGTTTTTACTATAAAGATAAATACAAATTACAAACCATAACAATACATCTCTCGGTACAAGTCAAATTCTATATTTCACTCATCTATACTTAATATCGTTCCTCTTTGAATTTCATTTCACACGAGGGCTATGTTGTTCATATGCACCGACAATTTTTTTATGTCACACTCCAACTCAGATCATTCAAACCAGAGACTCTCTCTCCCTACTTCTCTCTCTTTGTCTATCAGTAGTATGTAATCCTACAAATTAAAATCTGGAAAGAAGACAATTTACATAATGGAGCACTATAAAGTAGAAAATGAAATAATAAGTTAGTTTGTCTTTAATACCAAGCAATATTAAGGAGTGTGTCAGAAATTTGGGAGTGGGTAATGGCTCGAGCAGATTTCCTCGCAATAAAACATAATTTCTCAAAATAAGTGTGACGGTAAACATGTTAATATTATTTACACATGTACATATCTATGTCCTTTCGGTATGTGTCCAAATGCCTAAGCTATATTTTATTTTGTTGCCATATTCTAGAAATTGTTCACGAAAAAGTTTTGGATTCATTAAAGAAGGACCATTAGACATTGGGTTGAAACGGCTCCCTAAATTTCTTTCCTCATTGCACAATGTAACCAAAATATGCAAAAAAATTCAAGTGTGTAGAAAATATGCATCTGTGTTGCTACAAACCAACATAATTCTGTAATCAGGCATTAGTTAGTCGTAGTACAATTAACTGTACTTTTAACTACAAAGACAAATAAAAATTACAAACCATAACGATATGTCTCTTGGTACATGTCAAATGATATATGTCTCTTGGTACATGTCAAATGATATAATTCACTCATCTAAACTTAATATTGTTCCGCTTTGAGTTTCATTTCACACGAGGGCTATGCTGTCCATATGTACCGATAACAAAAAAATTGTGTATCACTCCAACTCGGATCATTCAAATAATATGATGGCTCGGTCATCATAATAGTGCATTAGCATAGATATAGTTTAGACAACTCAACTACACATGTAACAAGACTCTCTCTCTCTCCCTACTTCACTTTCTTTCTCTCTTTATCTAGCAGTAGTATGCAATCCTTCAAATTAAAATCTGAAAAGAAGACAATTTACATAATGAAACACTATAAAGTAGACAATCAAATGATAAGTTATTTTGTATTTAATACCAAAAGTATTAAGGATTGTGTATATAATTTGGGAGCGGGTATAGGCTCGAGCAGATGTCCCCGCAATAAAACATAATTTCTCAAAATAATGTTGAGGGTAAACATGTTAATATTGTTTACACATATACATATCTATGTCCTTTCAGTGTGTGTCCAAATGCCGAGGATACAATTTTTCTTTTGCTGCCATATTCCAGAAATTGTTGACGAAAAAGGTTCGGATTCATTAAAGGAGCATTAGACATTGCGGGTTGTGCAATAGTACCTATTCACAGTAACTATGATGAAGGTCCTGAACTATCTAGTTCTGGACGCCGGCAAACCACGAAAAAGACGACAGACTGAAGAATGCAAACATTGTACACAACATGACCTACTGAATTAGTATATACATTACGCCACCTCAACCTCAACCTCAACGACATTTCTATATATTTATTACATGTACCTGATTTCACCCATATCTAGCTCCAATCGAACTCAATCTTCCTCGCCAGCTAAAGCAAGATTAGACCAGCAACAGAGATGAATGATCAGATGCCTCACCATATAAAATGGTTCAGCTAAGCCCCCTATTATTGATTGTAGACATGTGCTCACGCCACAATTTCACATGAGCAATCTCGTTATGTGGTTATCCGGATCTAGTTTACACAATTGAGCTGCAGAAACTTAGAGAGCATGGAATCGACATAGTTTCATCCATGGTAGATGGCATAGAGGAGCACATGTGCATCAAACCGGCGCATCACCGCGGATATGTCCTCAACATCGAAAGAAGTAGAGGAATGCGATGGAGCTCGGCGCGGTAACTGAACCTTGCGGAGGGGAATTTGAGACCCTCGAAGCTGCGGGAGGGGAGAACGATGGTGAGGCTGAAACGGGGCACGACCTGGAGGCGGAAGGTGTAGGATCTGTCGCCGTGGTCTACGACAGGGAAGAAGTCCCCGCCGAGGCAGCGACCCGCGCTGGTGACTGTCGTTGAGCGCCCAGCTGTTTACAACCTTAAATCGTGAATCTCGGCGGCGCTGAGCTTGGTCACAACATCAACCGCCGCGGCGCCATCATGAACCGGGACAAAGACGTTGGTCGTGCAGGCGTCACGGCACTACGAGCCCCCGGTGGTGAGCCAGCGGGCGAGGAGGTCCTCGGTGAAATTGGTGGGGTTGGCACAGAGTGCCAATAAGGGGAGGTGCCCTTGGTCTCAATGCGGCCGCCTCCACCGAGGTGGCGCAACCGCCTATCAGCACAACACCGGTGAAGAACACGTATGCGGTGAAGAGGGCGACGACAAAGAGGAAGGACGCGAGAGCGAGTTTTCACGACCGAGGGGTCACCGCCATGCTTCTTGGGGTGCTCGTGGTCTCCGGAACCGCAGCAGGAGGCTTTCTTGGGGTCGCCCCCGAGGTTGTCGGAGGAGGACTCCTTCTCGAATGGCCGTCGTTTACCACCGTCGGCTGCTATTCGTGCTCCAGCGCTTGATGCAGATTGTGGTACCTCGACCGCGTCAAAGAACGTGGAGACGATATAGTATGTTTTCATTTTCCTCGTCCATAGGAGGCACGGCTTGACAGCAGTAATGCTAGACCTACGGGAAATTCCTACGGAAGAAAAGCTACGAGCTGACGTGCAGTCAAACGTGGAAGCTACGTCGGATGTTTAAATATAGCAGACTACCAAAAATTAATGGCCTGCATTTACGGAGAAAACTGAAAAGACCACGGCGGCTCTGCTTCCGGCGAGGGACAGCTCACAACGCCGGACGTCGCACCTTGAAAGAGCCCGCCGCGGCGCCTCGGAATCACCATCTCGTGCCACAACAAGGGAGCTAGCCTCGCCGCAGCGCGTCGGGCCGCAATAGAAACTGGCCGCTCGTGTCCCTGTGAGGATGTTGCCGGTCGCGCCGCCGAACTGTACAAACCTTCCGTTGGCCATGACGGAAAAAAAAGTCGCCGTTCATCACAGATTGGACATGTGAGCCTGGTAACCATACTCGCCAGACATGCAGCAACTCACCTACCTGGCTGCCTCCTTGCGTTTGAGCGAGGCCAGCGGCCGGAGATGGCATTCTGCGCTGCTGAAGACGAACTTGTGGCAATCCATCTTGTGCAGTTCGGCGGCATGGCCGGGCAGTTTTTCATAGGGATATCCATGCCATGTTTTTCGAGCTAGTTAGGTGAGAGTCAACCGATTTGGTACGCATGCGAGAAGAAAAAGGAAGATATCGTGCGGTGGCATTTCTGTGTAATTTGTTACACATGTGACACCAGTCATTCACCACGGATCCATCCTTTATAGTAAAGATTTACTTAAATCTGTTTGTTGAAGTGATATTTACTTAAATCTTATTTCCAAATAAAAAATTATGTTAACGTTTCCTAAATTTTATCTTTGCTCTAACATTTTTTTTACTCGGTGTATTTTTAACAATGGTTTTTGGAAGCCCAAATCAAGCATTTTGTTTTGTTTTGGTTGTCTTGCGTGGAGATCAAGAGTTTCTGAGTGATCCATCGTTTGCTGTGTACGAGAGGTATTAGATCATGGATGTGCCGACGGAGGTGCCGGATGAGTGCGATGCAAATGAGCTTGATCTAAGTGCGCTGGAGAGGAGCTTCAGATGCATAGTTCACGTTTGGCTAAAAAACCGGATTCTCTTAACAGTAAATACTCCTGTCCACTTTTATATTCGTTAGAACCATTTGTCGTGTTTCCTAGAATTCTTTAACAACAATGTACAATTCATCGCCGCTTAAGATGCCCTCATAGTAGAGTTTTGTTTGTACTTTTGAGTAGATGTGCCTATAAGAAATACCTGCAGTGTTGTTTTTTTACATGTAGAATTATTTTAGCCTATTAACTATAACATGTAACAATCTTGTGGTAGAGGCCACCTTTTTTGTGTTCCATATCTTCAAATGGAACCTGGAATTTTTTCATGTGAGCTGAAACTCTATTAAATTGAAAAAATATAGTTTATTTGTTGATCTTTCCATGTTAGCAATTGTTCAAATCATGCATTTTTTTAATCTTCGAAACATAAAAATGTTGTATGCTATGTCTAAAATACAATTGATTATATCTAGGTCGCGAAATTCCCATGCACGACGGTAGTCCCAAAGGCACAACTATACTGCGGTGGATGGGAGGGTCAAGAATAATGATGTATTGTCTTCTTCAAAATGTGAGGTGCAAAAGAAAGCCGAAAAAGGAAAAAAGAACTGGAGAAAGTATGATCGTTTTCCGAGAAGGGCATAAAAGCGATAGGAGAACTTGATGTATGACGAATGTTTTCCCATAACATATAGTTTCTCCACACCGTAATTTTTTTCATGCTCCGTAGCAACGCACGGGCATTTAGCTAGTCTAAACTATAATATTGAAACCCGTGGTGATGGTCTGGTAGGTCGTTTTGAATATACCCCGTATTTTCTGATTATTTACATACAATTGCCACCGTCAAGTGAACTTACCGGTTTAATTTTTTTTCCTTCCCTGCCTCACGTATTTTCTCTCCTCCCAGTCCTCTCGTTTTTCTCCCGTGCTCACCCGGCAGACCGGCGGCGACACCCGCGCTCCCAACGCAGTGGCCCCTACACGCTCGCCCCCGAACCCTTCCGCCGTCGAACGATTCGCGTACGCCCTCACCGCCGTGTACTCTGCCACAGCCCATCCCCATGGCACTCCCATGGATTCTGTCTACTAGGGAAGGGCGTCGCCACCTCTCAATCGCCAGAACTCCCACCCAGAGCGGGTCCCGACCCCCTCCTCATAGCCACCCTCCCTCTCCCCTCCATCCCTCTGCTTCTCGTCCCATGTTCGGCCCGCCGCCGTTCCAATCGCGAAGTACATCATGACTTCACCAACGACGAGAGGAGCAGAGCCGCTGCCGGTTCGCTCGCTTCCGTGCTCACCCCATGGTCGGGATGGAGCTATGAGTCCAGGATATATTCAATGGTTACTGAGCATGACAGATTAAACGGGGTGGAAAGCGCTCCAAAGAGTAAAGGTTTCTAGGCTCTAAGAGCAACTCTAGCAGATCCCGCAACCTGCAAACCGCATACGCGCGTATGCAGGCCGCGAAAAACGCGATATGCAGGCCGAAATTTGCTCCGGCCGAGCAGATCCCGCATGCGAAAACCGCATAACAGCATATTCTCATGCGGGATCTGCTCGGCCGGAACATGTACAGAAACTGTAAACTAAACCGCAAAACAGGTTTTTCCCTTATTTCGAAGGTGTTCGACGAAATGCCCCAAAATCTGCATAGTTTTACAGCCGAATTCAAACGTGACAATCACGATCAGCCGCCGCACGAGCTGCCTCCTCTGCAGCAGCGCGAGCCTCCGCCGCTTCTCTCCTTCTTGTCAAGATCTCCATCCTAGAAAGATTCCACCATTCTTTTGTGAGCTCATCCATGTTGCCGGGGTTCATCATCATCACCTTGTTCTCCTCCGCAATGAGCTCGGCCATGGCGCGCTTCTCATCGGCATTAGCCCTCTTCTCCTCGACGGCAGCCTTGCGCAGCTCATCTTGCCGGAGTAGCTCCCACTTGGCTTGCTTCTCTTGGCTTTTTCTTTCCATGATCATTATTTTTGTTTCCAATGCCTTGTTCACCAAAAGCTCTTTGGACTTCATCATCTCGTCGATCTTCTCCCTCAACCCCGCAGCCTCGGCTTGCCTCCTTAGCTTCTCTTTCTCGCTCTTGTTTCCATCCGGCCTCCCGGAGTTTCTTTTGTATGTGAGCACATCATCCTCATCGTCATCCAATTGTGACAATGCACCCTTGGCCGGTGGTGCTTCTTTGTCCCGCAGCTTCCATTTCTCACTAAACTCAAGCAACTTCCAGCAATGGTGTAGCGCAAATGCTCTTCCTTTCGAAGCGGGCATTTGCTTGTACCTCTCCATTGCAATGCGATCCTACAAAAGCAATGAAGCGAGTAAACACAAAGGGCAATGACATCCTACAAGAGCCATGAAGTGAGCGACCAACTTACCCAATCGTCGATGTTGGTGCCGCTAGGAGGGGCATTCCTCACTTGCTCGAGGCACCCACTCCAACGGCTCACCGCGTTCTTGATCACATCCCAACGACCTTGCAACGATCGGTAGCTGCGTTGCGCCGTTGTAGCATTGCGCGGCATGGCATGGAAGAATGCATCCTCAATCCTTTACCAATAGCGCTTGCCGGTTTGATCGGTGCCGGTTACGGCATCGATCGACACCGACTCCCACGCATTGATCAAGGCCGCGTCTTCCAACTCGCTGTAGTTGGCGGTGCGGATCGATTTGTTCTTCGCCGGTGCAGCATCGAGCAACACACCGACGACGTCCTCTTGAGTCACCCCCTCGGTTTGAGTTGCCTCCTCCTCGCACTCCTCATCGGTGACGTCGTCCGCCCCTATCTCATAGTCCACTGCGGTCTCGTCGTAATCCTCTCCGAGCGGCGCCATGTCAATGTCGATCGACGCCGAGTTCAGCATGCCGACGAACGTCTCGTGCTCGACGGGCCTGCGGAGGAGAATTAAACCGGCGTCAAAATTCACCGCCGTTGGCAAGGGGAAAAGGGGAAAAATTTACCTTCGCGAGTCGCTGTCGGGGGAGAGGTCAGCGGCGGCGGGAACGGGTGCCGTGGCCGCAGTCAGCACCGCCATGGATGCCTTCTTCCTCACCGGCACCTTGCCCTTGGACGCCGCCGTCTTTGCCGCCGCGGTCTTGTTGGCGCCGACCTTCCTCGCCGACACCTTGCCCTTGGACGCCGCTCGAAGAGGAGCAGCCGACGAAGTTCCGGCGACGACGTGTGTGCCCAGCCGCTTGCGCTTGGCCGAATCGAGCTGGGCGGCGGCAGCGGCGGCGGATCGAGCGTCGGGGTTCGCGGTGGCGGTCGATTCGATCCCCGCGACGGAGCGTGGGGGACCCGGTGGGTTCGCGGCGGGGTTCGCGGTGGTGGCCATGGCGGCGCAAGCAACCCGCGGCGAGGGGGATTCCGGCGGCGGCGGCGGCTGTGCGCGGGAACGAAGAATGGGGAGCTTTCCCTTCGCGCCAACGCGTCGCACGCGATGCAGACCAGCCTGCATAGGGCACCAAAATCTGCTTTTGTGCGGTTCCGGGAGCCGCGGTTGCCGACGCCTGCAAAATATTTTGCAGTTTTGGCGGCTATGCGGGATCTACCCTGGTCCATTTTTTCGCCAAAAACCGCATACAGGCGATGCAGGCCGCGTTTGCGGGATCTGCTAGAGATGCTCTAACGCATGTGCTACCGATGGCGACAATCAGATCAACCCATGTAGCTGGCGTTCATTGCGGCGGGCGGAGAGTGCAAGGTCTAGCTTACAGCGCATGCTTGCCGAGGTCAGCGCTCACACAGAACACAGAGCAGATCAATCCCTATGTACGGGCGTACGGCGTTCGTGCTGGCAGTCTTGTTTATACTCTAGATAGTTGTAGATTGCGTAGATAGCAGATCAATCCCTATGTCCATAAGCAGGTCCCTGACTGCAGTTGCGTAGACCACACAGTAGAATTGTTTCAACGGATGTCTCCTCTTATTGCTTCGTTCTAATTGGTTTACATGTGGATTTGCAGACATACATTACTTTTCTTTGATTTCACACCCAAATACAGTGGATCTTGATAAATGTGAGTCTATTTGGTGAGATGAGGTACAAGTACGATGCTAGCTAATAGCTATACATGTCCTGCTACATCTACTCGCCACATATATTTTGTCAATTAGTACAATGTGATGGAGCAAAAAACAGTACCGTGAGGAGAAACAAGCAATCTCAGATATCAAATAGAGGTTTCACGAAAATGAAAAACTCAATTGCTAAATATTGATTTCATGTATATGAATAAAAAGACTATCTAAGAAAATATTAGGTTCAAAAAAACTTCCCCGTGTGAGTCTACAGCCCGCGACTGATTACCAGGAAACTGAAGACAGACCCTCCCAATCGAAAAAAATCTGATTCATAGGGAAATGAAAACTGGCAAGCCTACCAATCGGTTTTTTTTTCACAGAACCACACACATTATATTATCAAATAAACAGAGTACAATATGCGGAACTTACAGAAGTACAGGGCTGACAAGTGTCCAGGAAACTTTGCAAAAGAACCCCAAATACACTAATATTACAAATATGTCTCTCGGGGTTCCTGGGCACAAACAAATCTGAAACCACTATCATCCGCCGGCGCCATCAAGATGCTAGATGGAGTACCAGCAAACCAAAATCCAGGCCAGCGCCATAACCTTTAAGACGTTGTGAACCGAAGACCAGACCTGCACTTAACGATGTGGCGAGTCGGCCGAGGAAGTTCCCCGCGCTGACCTAGATCCAGACCTAACGAATCCTGCGGCTATTGGCGGGGAAGAACGCTAAATCTGTCTCCATCGGGCCACCAACCTTTTACCAGCACCAAATATAAAGCCCACCGCTGCAAAGGAACGGCGAGCAAACGAGGCCATCGGCTCAACGGTGCCGCCAAAGAGAACGCCGCCGTGGTGAGGAGGAGATTGAAGCCACCTTACTAGATGAAGACATGACCCTAAACCATCCAGAGAAGGGTAGGAACTTCCGCCTCTATGTCGCCAAAGGGGAAGAGCGAAACAATTAGGGCAAATCATCTAAGTCCCCTGCTAATCGGGTTGTTGTGTCTTAACGAAGGGTCACAAACAATGTAAATTTATTGTTTTTCCGTTGCAACGCACGGGTATTTAGCTAGTGTAACTTTAAGAATCTAGTCCAAGTAATTCAAATACAAAACTTGTTCCCCGATCAGTTGATGTGTGATAATGCACTTATGCACGCTTTGAATGATATGATTGTGATATTTGTCTTGTGATTGTGGGTACTAAAAATCCATGGAACCAGTACCATCAGTGATTGGACAAGGGCTATTTTATGGCGAGGTACCTGCGAATTTATTCAGGGAAATGTCCCTGGTAAGACACGGGGGTTGATCCCGGTGATCGAACCCGCGGTGGGTGGGTTGGCCACTGCCTCACCCAACCATCCAACGACTGGCTCGTTCTCGTCGTGGGGCTAGGGACTATCTTTATAGGTAAGGGCAGAGGGACGATAAGACAGGGTGGGGGTGACGTCGGCAGCGAAAGCCGGTGACGACGGCGGTAGGTGACAAAGCCGACTCTCGAGAGGTGCTGGACGGGAAGGGAAATAAACACATACAAGAAATGAATTTCCAACCATAGCCTTTTCCTATATTTCTGGATCCTTGGCGAGGGATTTGAAGAGTGCAATACCGAAAATACCAGGCGTGTTAAAATATACTACCCAAAATCGGGTGTAGTACTGCGATTCTGGGCCGTATGATCGTAATAATAAACGGTTCATATTCGTTTGATGTACTGTAAAATATCTCTTGCACAATAGTCTCTAACACTAACCGGTATGGTACACCGTCGATCGAGAATTAGCTAATTCTCCAACAACGACGAATTAGCAAATCCGATTTTACTTATCTTGAATCGATACTCCCTCCGTTTTATAATATAAGATGTAGCTAGTTCCATGCAAACTACATATGAATGTATCTTATTTTGCTCTTATACGCATGGTAATATCTCAAACATCTTACATTTTGATGCGGAGGGAGTAGATAGTTATGATCAGTTCTCCTGTCTTCGGTGAAGCACCGCGCAACAGTTTTAGGTGAAGACCGCGAAGAAAATCACGGTATATATACACGATTTCAAACTGAACCTTGTTCCATGTTCCAGTAATTCCAGTATACTATACCTAAAACATGTTCTACTACGTGAAGCATGTTCTCAATCCGAGTTAACACCAATAAGTCACTACTTGTAACGTCTGAGTTGCTGAATAAATCTGTCAATATATCTCTCATGGCGCTCCGTGTCCGACACGATCTCTTGCAGCTTCTTGGCGTTGGCAGCAAAAACCCTCCTCCCTTCTTCCTCCACCGCGACCGCCCGGATCGCCGCCGCCACGCCTTCTCGGTCAAACGACCCGTCATTCTGGTTCCTCGGCACCATGACTCCGACCTTCCTACGCTCCATCAGCCGTGCGTTTGGCTCTTGGTCGCCCATGATGGGGAGCATAACGAGAGGGCGCCCGAACAGGAGCCCCTCGATGGTGGAGTTCCAGCCGCAGTGCGTCAGGAACACGGCCACGGCGTCGTGCGCCAGCATCTCGAGCTGAGGCACCCAATCCGTCACCACGAGGCCATGGCCGCGCATGCGCTCCTCGAATCCCGCCGGGAGGACGACGTCGGCATCGATGGGCGGCTTCCTCAGAGCCCAGAGGAAGCGCGTCCCGGCGAGCTCCAACCCGAGGGCGAGCTCATGCACCAGCTCGTGGGGCAGCGGCACCTCGCTTCCCAGCGCGACGTATACGACTGACTTGGCCGGCTGCGCGTCGAGCCATCGCACGGCGGCGCCGTCCTTCCCTCTGTCGCCGCGGCGACCACCGTCAGGCGACGGCGGCAGGAGGCCGAAGGGAACGACCGGCTTGCCGCCGAACGTCGCAGCGAGAGGGACGCTCTTGGGCTCCCACTCGACGCAGCTCCGCATGGCCACGAAACTGCACCTCTCGAGCGTCGAGGAGACCCGATCTGCGATGGACGCCCCCGACACGCCCTGCACGGAGATCAGCTCCGTCTTCTCTGTCTCGAACCTTGTCGTCTGGGACAGTCGGATGTCCAAGGCGGTGACCACGCTCGCGGCGAGGAGGACAAGCAACGCGCATGGAACCTTGTATCGGCCTGCGGCGGCTGCGGCCCAGTGGTTGAAATAGTCGACGATGATCCAGTCGGGCTTCTTCCCGCCTGGATCGGCGCACACGGACTCCAAGAACTCGGAGAAGGGCGCGGCGAGGCCGTCGGAGGCCTCGAGGTGGAGGTCGAACTTGCCGAAGGGGACGTCGTGGGTGGACTCGGCGCCGTCGGGGAGCCCGGCCACGCGCGGGAGCGGCAGCGCCACGAGGCAGACGAACGGCGCCACGGCGGGGCGCACTGGCGGGAGCCGCGCGATGTTTCGCGGCGTGGAGACGAGCGACACGCGGTGGCCCCGGGAAGCCAGGTGCTCTGCGAGGTCCAGGCACGGGAGCAGGTGGCCGAAGGCGAGCCACGGGCAGATCACGACGTGCAGCTGGGACTGGGAGGAGGAGCCTGTCTCGTCGTCCATGGCGATAGGACGGCCGCATTCAAGGAGCTTAGCATAGCAAGTTTGGCGGAATATAAGCGGATGCGCATCACAGCCCCTATGAATAGCCACCATGCATGAATGCAGGTTTTTTCCTCTTCATTTGCCTATCNACAAGTGCAAAGTTAACACATTACATAACACGATGATCATGATATTTGTTATTGACAAAGAGAAATTTTCTAAGAGTTGTTGTCTAGGATTTATGTGATTTTTGCATATAAGAGAAAAAGGGAAAAGGAGATGGCTAGGTCAATCGAGCACCAATTGAGAAGAACGGTTTTGTCAATTATTTGTTATACTCTCAGCGCTAGATTCAACGGACCTACAGATAGGCCAGAGGTTAGACTTGTACGAGTTCCTAACAGCTCTAAACTATTGCAGTCGGCAAAGGAGAAGCAGCAACCAAACGGCATCATCAATGAAGTTGTTTTCAATTTCTGTTGCTAATTTGTAAATAATTGGCTACGATCGTGTACATATGATTCATCTGAAGTTCTGAACCAACAGAGCATATTAGGCTAACTTTTTGTCGTTTTCTCTTTCAACTGTCGAAACGCTCTTATTGACTAGATGACGTGTCTTGCAGTACCAACATCACATGAATCCTCTGATGGAGTCATGTCCATGTATACTTCAACATATTGGAATAAGGTTCACCATTATGCGATATTTTCTTATAAATGTGAAGGTTGTTTTTTGTGCAACCACCAACATGTTACCAGCCCGCTGGATCTCAAGGCTGCTTCTCCTCGATGGGATCCTCATCGTCGAGGAGCAAGCAGACACACTCGTTGAAAAAAACTAAATAAAATTAAAAAATGTAAAAAACACAATTTTTGACTTGAAACCCATATTATGTGCACAAGTTAGCTTGAAAATGATAAAACTGATTTTTTACCAAATTTTAAAAGAAAGCCTTCACGAAATGACCTTTCATGTACGAAATATCTGGGTTTTCAAGCAAGATGGCCAAAGTCATGGCCATTTTCATACAATAGTTCACGATAATGCACCCACTTTTTAACGCAAAGTTGCATCTTGCCATGTCAAACAATAGAGCCAAATAGGTTACCAGCATTTTTGTTTAAAAATAATAATTTTCCATTTATTAATTAAATATAAAGGGTACCTTGTGAAGAAAGTACCAAAAATAACATGCAAAATGACTCGTTTACATGTTGCACATATCCTGGCTTGTGTCGTAGTTTTGAGAATTTTCAAACTTTCTTTTGCTACTTTCCACATTTCTTATCAATTTCTCAAAAGTAATTTAAAATTGAACTATAACTATGTGATAGATTGTTCGGGAAAATTACCAAAATTCATTATAAGGTATCCAAATATAAATGTATTGATATTTTCACCCCATTTTGACCAAAAAATATACATAAGTGGTGTTAAAAAATTCAAGTTGCATGTATGGAAAGATATGCCAGCAATTTTCACCCCATTTTGACCAAAAAATCAAAAAATATGAAGGAAATGTAAAAAAATGTATTTTACTTGGAGCCCATATTTTATGTACTAGATGGCAAGGAATAAGATAAACTTGAGTCTTGCGGAAATTTAAAAGGCTTCATGAAATGGTGATACGTGTCAAACGTATATATAATTGTTTATTGATTCATGCTTGTTTTGTGCCATTGTCACATGTTTTTACTATCTTATTATATCATTTTTAGGCATATTATTGGACTAACCTATTGACAAAATGCCCAGTGCCAGTTCCCTATTTTTACAGTTTTCTATTTCAGAAAATCTACTTCTGGAAATATTCTCGGAATTGGACGAAAATTTATGGAGAATTTTTATATGTCAGAGGGGAGACCTGGACCAAAGGGGACCTGGAGGGGCCACCCAGAGGCCAAGGGCGACCCCTGGCCATGGCCCCACCTAGACCAGGGGCTGGGGCCCGCCCCTGCCCCCTGGGCGCTGCCTCGGCCCCCCTCGACGCCTATAAATTCCTATTTGACCTAAAAACAAAAGGGCGGTGATTATTTTCCATGAACTCCACCCAAAGTCATCGTCATCTCAAAACCTAATTCGGGGAGATTCTGAAGCTGTTCCCAGCTCCCTACCGGAGGGGAGATCGATCTCGAAGGGCTCTACATCGCCATGCATTCCGCCGGGATGATGCGTGAGTAGTTCCACATTGGACTACGGGTCCATGGCAGTAGCTAGATGGTTGTCTCTCTCTCCACATTGGAGCTACATCAACTATTTCTAATGCTATATGATGTGTTTGTTGGGATCCGATGGATTATGAAGTTATGATCAGATTGTGCATGGTTCTTATATGTTAATTTATGTTCTTGCATGCTCTCCTATGTGTGTAGTTGCTTTGGCCAAGTGATTGCTTATGTCTCCAATAGAGAGTATTTATGCTAGATAGTTGGTTCATGCCCCCTCATGTGCCTGGGCACGAGTGACAGAATCGTCTAAGGAAGAGGGTATGTTGTTGCGACTAAGGGGAAAATAGCGGTGTTTATGTCTACGTGATTATAAATATTGCTTACATCATGCACTGTTCTTAATGCAATTGTCTGTTGCTTGCAACTTAATACCGTTGGGTGACAGGCTGGATAGCGATCCCACGGTGGACTTTTTAGGCAAAGATGCAGTTGGACTCAACGGTCTTTGTTATTTTTTGTGATGCCTACATGAATATTACCATGAACTCTTTGATATATCTAGATTAAGTTTGTATCATAATCTTGTCAATTGCCTAGCTGTAATTTGTTTACCTGTCATATGGGTATTTTATTTATGGGAGCAACTAGAGCTCAAACGAGTGAGAATTAAGTTAATTCTTACTCAGATGATGTCATCCAGTTGCATATGCAACTCATGTACAATCCATGTGCAACTGATAAATCTCAGTTGCAACTATGTGCAACCCATGTGCAACTGGAAAAAATAGATAAATAAATAACATATCGCACAAATCACGATACAAATCTAACGGGATTTGAGTTGAGTGAGTTCTAACTTAATACTCACTCGAGTGAGAAATAGCAAAACCGTTTATTTATTGGAGAGACACCACTAGTGAACCCATGGCCTCCGGTCCATCTTTTTCCGTTGATTACAACACCGTTTACTTGCTTTCCACCATAACTTGCTCGATGGTCTGTTTCCATATTTTCATTCACTACACTATACGTTTAACCGCTTTGTTTTCAGCAGACCGGGAAGATTGACAACCTTTCTGCCGTTGGGGGCAAAGTAATTGTTTGAGTGTGTGCAGGTCCACGTTCGTCGACGATTAAGCGCCAGAGATCGTTGACGTGCATCTCGTTGATGATTTCAAAGTCCTACTAGTTCGATTAAACCTTGGTTCTTCACTTCTACTTGCTACATCCACGCATTTGCTTGGGGCACCATCCGACGCTACTATCACCAATCATCAAATGGCCATTCATGATTGAACTATATTAGTTTTCAAGAAATATAACCATGGTCATGGTCATTTGTATACCATAATTCATGATAATGTGTCTATTTTTTTTACCACAAAGTTATATCTCACAATACCAATGCTAAATAGGATACCAACTTTTTTATTTTTAAATAAAAGAGGGTATCTTTTGAAGCTAGTACAAAAGATAACATGCAAAATGGAACATTTACATTTTTCATACATAATGTACCATATTTCATGCCTTGTGTCGGAGTTTCATGCTTTGTGTCGGTGTTTGAGTATTTGCAAACTATCTTTCTACTTTTCACCAATTTAATGATTTTTTGTGTTTCTTTAGTAATTAGAGCTTGCCTCCAGTACTTGATAGAAGCCCATGACTCTCTATCTGAAAGTGGTCTTGGCCGTAAGCCGATAGGGGTAGTTGTATCGAAGTGGCGTATATCGTAGTTGTTCGGATAGCAAGCTACCTGACGTGATAAGGCTACTAGTGCCCTACACTCGTGCCTACTTTAACTAACCTATAGCTATTCCATGTTGCTAACACCGGTAATGCCCCCATCCCTTTAATACTACCTTCGAGGAATTTAACTCGCGTCCCTCTAGTGATAAGAGCGCATTCTCTAACAGCTTTGATGCTGAGGCATCCATCCTCTTGCCAATCCTAAAAAAAAGCACGGGAAAATAACCAAAAATTATTTAAAGTACCCAAATATGAATGTATAGAGGATACATAAGTGCTGTTCAAAAATTCAAGATTTATGCATGGAAACATGGGCCGACAATTTTCATCTGTTTTACAACTATGTAATAAATGTTTTAAAAACAATTATTCGGCTTGGAGCTGATGTCTACTACACGCTTCTATTCTTGTAGACTTGCTGGGCCTCCAAGTGCAGAGGTTTGTAGGACAGCGACAATTTTCCCTTAAGTGAGTAACCCAAGGTTTATCGAATCCACGGGAGGTAGAGGTAAAATATATCCCTCTAAAGCAACCCTGCAATTAAGATACAAGAAGTCTCTTGTGTCCCCAACACACCTAATACAATTGTCAGTTGTATAGGTGCACCAGTTCGACGAAGAGATGGTAAAATGCAAGTGATATGGATGATAAAAGGTGATTTTGTAATTCTGTAATAAAAATGGCAGCAATCAAACAAGTGACAAAAGTGACTAAAAACGGTGTATCAATGCTTGGAAACAAGGCCTAGGCATCATACTTTCACTAGTGACTACTCTCAACATCATTAACATAATTAAACACATGATAGTTCCCACAAAAATACATGCGTGGTAGACGTTACTCGGAGATCATTCTTTTGTGGACCAAATAGGATGAGAATTGTGTAGGGCTACGAAAAGCACACCTTAAAGTTCGTATTCCACATCTATGGACACTTCATGCTGTCACTATCCGCATCCAAAGATAGTACTAACAAACACCACAACCTATTTCTTGAATAGTCTCTTTCTTCAATAACACAAGCATCAAGAAACCTCATGATCTATTCAATCCAACAAATAAAGAACAAACTCATGATGAAGATCCTTCCAATCTATTATCCATAGAGTCACACACGGCACCCATCCTGTCACCGAGGTACCATGATCACAACGGTGGCTCCGGAAATTGTACTAAATAACACCACTTGAGCAACATCATATCCATTACACAAAGGCAAACATCATGTATTCAACTACACTAACAAAGCTCATGATCACACCGAAGATCACATCATGGGATAGAGAGATAACCACATAGATACTTGTATAAGCCTCAGCCCCGGTGAGGGACTACTCCCTCCTCATCGCGGGAAGCAGCGGTGTCGATGGAGATGGCTCCGGCGGTCGATGCCCCCTCCGGCAGGGTGCCGGAACAGCATCAGATTGGACCCCGAACTAGGGTTTTCGGTGAAGATGTGTCGGGGTCGAGTTTCTGGAAAATAATGGCCGCCCCCTCGGTTTTAGGTCAAAAGGGATTTTATAGGCGTCGGAGGGGGCCGAGGCGGTGCTCAGAGGGCAGGGGCGGGCCCCACCCATGGGTCAAGGTGGCGTCGTGGCTGCCACCCGCCCCTGGCCCCTGGGTGGCCCCCCAGGTCGCCCTTTGGTCCATGTGTGTCTTCCGTCGCATAAAAAATCTCCGTAAATTTTGAGGGCAATCCGACGATATTTCCTGTTGTGACTTTTCTGAAATACAAAAACAGCAAAAACATGGAACTGGCACTTGGCATCTTGATAATAGGTTAGTCTGACAAAATGCATAAAAATGATGTAATATGATAGTAAAAACATGTGACAACATCATAAAACTAGCATGGATCACTCAAAAATTATAGATACGTTTGAGACGTATCAGCATCCCCAAGCTTAACTCCTACTCGTACTCGAGTAGGTAAGTGATAACAAATAATATTTGATGAGACATGCAACCAACAAAATCTTGATCGAGATAGTAATGCAAAGCACATGATGTGAATGAGGTGATCCAAAACAATTATCTATAGTTGATATTAAGCAAACAATGATTAACAAATGCTAGCTAACAAATGCTAGAAACTTTTCATGAATAAGTGAGTTGGAGACATGGAACCATACATAAGGTTTAGAAAGAAGAATTGCAAATTATGTCTCCAATGTAAAGTATCAATCATTCTTCAAAGCATCTAATTAGTTATTCATGGAATAGCCAAGCTCAAGTCAAGTGTCCTAATCCATCTACTTCACAAATCAACTGTTTCGAAGTCTACTCAACTAGTGCAAGTAAGAAGTGCCTTTGGCACCATAATGTTATGGCAAAGAGAACAATAATGGAGGTTTGGAAGGCCAAAAAGAAAGGCTCAAACAGTGGAGAGGCTAACCACAAGATAGAAGGAATTCCTGTAGTTGACACTGTATGAGGAGTAGTGATTGCCATGCAACGGATGCACATAGAGCTATAAGTGTATGAAAGCTCTCCAATGGAACTAGTGGGGGTGCATCCAACTTAATTGCTCATGAAGACCTAGAGCTCACTTGAGGAGGCTCATCCTCGGAATATACAAGCCAAGTTCTATAACGTTAATTCCCCACATAGTTATACAAACGAAACATGAAAACTCTCTATAATGAAGTAGTGTAGGTGCTAACTAGCACAAGTGTGGAATAAAGGATAGTAGTGTTGCCCCCTCTCTCTTTTATATTTCTCTTTTTTTTTTTACAATTGTGGCCTCCGTGGCTCTTTTAAATTTTCTCTCATTGGTCTCTTTTGGACTCTTTTATGTGGCCACTTTGGACTCTTTTCAATATGCTCACAGGTAGGGTCAACACTCTATTTTTACAAGATGATCATCACATATTTGGTACTCATAACTCATAAGACTAATACATGATGTATAAAAGAAGGTATGCATGATCGAGCGTAGTGTGGAAAAAAATGTAGAACATGTGGCAAGCCACGCTACACACTAACTCAATGATCAAGCAAACTATATGGTAATGAAGAACGACATCAAGTCATGTAATGTAATGATGGATGTTGCATGGCAATGTATCTCGGAACGGCTATGGAAATGCCGTGATAGGTAGGTATGGTGGCTGTTTTGAGGAAGATATTTGGCTTATGTGTAGGAGAACAGGATGAAGTTCTTCCACGGAGTTGGATGTACTCACGAAGTATGCACCAATCTCAATATGAGAGAGGGCATTGTGCAGCACCGAAGAGGCTAGCAAAATATGGAAGTGGAAGTGCCAAAAAACAAAACTCACAATGCATTTCGTATATTGCAAACAACTAGCAGTTTCAATGTTCCACAAATGGTTAGAGACACCCCGAGAGGGATCGTGGCGGCGACACAAGTGCCCCGTTGGCTTCCCCGACCGTTGCAGTAACTACCCACTAGGAACTTATTTTAAGCTTAGCAGAATTCATTACACATTAGCATTGTTGACTTAGGTTGTTTAGTTCAGAGAAGTACGGCTCCACGCTTTACTAACACATCTCCACTAATCAGTTCTAACACCATTAACCAAAAAAATTTAAACATTAGTTATTTTAATGTCTCAAAACAATTGAAGGGTATCAAATTATCCACATAGTGATCTACAAGACTATGCAGGTTTTTCTACTTCATACCATTGCCACATGCATAGCATTTTTCCGATCTCACACATTAACCAAGCAACCAAAACAACTCTCCAACAAATATAAGTGAAGAACAAGAGAGTTTAACTTAACAACTAGCAGCTCTAAACAAGATAAAAGCTAAAAGCGAGAGCTTACTAGAAAACAGACAGTAGATAAGAATACTCAAAAAGATATAAGCGAAGCAAAGGAGTATTCAAACGAAAAAGCGGAGCGTGTCTCTCTCCCACACAAATAAAGCTAGGATCCAACAAAGATATGATTAGAAAACAAACTAACAAAACTGAAAGTAAAAAGACGCTCCAAGCATAGCACATAATATGTAAAGTGATAAAAACGAAGTTCAACGAAGATGACCTTATGATAGTCGATGAAGATGAGGGGATGCCTTGGGCGTCCCCAAGCTTTGACTCTTGATAGTTCTTGATATTCAGAGGGGGTGCCATGGGGGCATCCCCAAGCTTGAGCTCTGATCCATCCTCGATTTCTTCATATTCCTCTCCTTTGGAACTTAAAAACTCACTTCACACAAAACTTCTCATAATTTGATTAGAGGGTTAGTGCTCATAAATTAAAATGCACATGTGTTCAACTCATGACAAATTGCAAACAAACTTCATTAAACATTAGCTACTGTTTACTAAGCCTCAATGTGGCACTCCACCCCTAGAGTATCACATATGACGATGGTAAAGAGACAAATGCAAAATAAAAACAGAATCTGTCAAAATCTGAACAGTCTGTAAAGATTGAATTTTTCGAGGAACTTCTGCAGCTCAAATCAAAAAACTTAAAACTAACGAAAGATAGATAAAAGCATCAGTCTTGCTGTCAAAAGTTATCAGAAAAAGATAAAATTCTGGCGATTTTAGGATTTTCGTGCAATGAAGGACAGAAATCTGTTTCTGGACAGCAAAACAACTCCTCGCACTTTCAGTGCATTAGAGGCTAAACTTGGCACAAAAAACCAAAAAAAAAAGATACAATGAAGTTACTACATAGGCAACAACTTCATGACTCAAGAAAAATAAAAAACAAACTGAAAGTAAAAGATGTGTTGTCTCCCAACAAGCGCTTCTCTTTTAAGCCTTTTAGCTCGGCATGATAATTTTAATGATGCTCTCATAAGAATAAGAGTTGGAACGCAAAAGAGAGCATCATGAAGCAAATATCAAACACATTTAAGTCTAACTCTCTTCCTATACATAGGCATATTGTAAGAAAATAAATCATTAGAGCATAAAGCATTAAGCATAGGAAGACAAAGCAAGTGCAACATTAAAACCTTCAACATAAAGAGGGGAAACTTCATAAGATGAAAATTTATATAACCACACTTCCCTCTCTCATAATAACTTTCAGTAGAATCATAAGAAAACTCAATAACATAACCATCACATAAAGCATTTTTCTCATGATTCACATGCATAAAAGTATTATTATTACTCTCCTCATAAGTAAAATCCTTCTCATTAGTAATAGTGGGAGTAAAACTATCATAACCATCATTGTAATCATCATAAATAGGAGACATATCATGATCATAATAAACTTTTTCCTCAATAGTAGGTGGACTGAAAATATCACATTCATCATAATAATCATCATATATAGGAGGCATAGTATAATCAAAGCAAATTTCCTCCTCAAAGCTTGGGGGACTAAAAAGATCATATTCATCAAAACCAGCTTCCCCAAGCTTAGAATTTTCCATAGCATTAGCAATAATGGTGTCCAAAGAATTCATGCTAATAACATTGCTACTATAATGATTATTATGCAAATAAAGTTCCATAGGGTTTTTAATTTTCTCTTCAAAAGCATCATGACCAATTTCAAGATAAATTTTATAAAGCTTTCTAATTTTTTTGATGTTTTCCATTAAACCGAACTAGTGAAATAAAAACAAGAAACAAAAAGATTTAATTGCAAGATCTAAATAAGATACCTTCAAGCGCTCACCTCCCCGGCAACGGCGCCAGAAATTAGCTTCGTTGTCGGAGTGTGAGTGTCGTTTACCTTACCTCCCTGGCAACGGCGCCAGAAAATAGCTTGATGTCTACTACACGCTTCTATTCTTGTAGACTTGTTGGGCCTCCAAGCGCAGAGGTTTGTAGGACAGCGGCAATTTTCCCTTAAGTGAGTAACCCAAGGTTTATCGAATCCACGGGAGGTAGAGGTCAAAGATATCCCTCTCAAGCAACCCAGCAATTAAGATACAAGAAGTCTCTTGTGTCCCCAACACACCTAATACAATTGTCACTTGTATAGGTGCACTAGTTCGGCGAAGAGATGGTAAAATGCAAGTGATATGGATGGTAAAAGGTGATTTTGTAATTCTGTAATAAAAATGGCAGCAAGAAAACAAGTGACAAAAGTGACTAAAAACGGTGTATCAATGCTTGGAAACAAGGCCTAGGCTTCATACTTTCACTAGTGACTACTCTCAACATTATTAACATAATTAAACACAAGATAGTTCCCACAAAAATACATGCGTGGTAGACGTTACTCGGAGATCATTCTTTTGTGGACCAAATAGGATGAGAATTGTGTAGGGCTATGAAAAGCACACCTTAAAGTTCGTATTCCACATCTATGGACACTTCATGTTGTCACTATACGCATCCAAAGATAGTACTAACAAACACCACAACCTATTTCTTGAATAGTCTCTTTCTTCAATAACACAGGCATCAAGAAACCTCATGATCTATTCAATCCAACAAATAAAGAACAAACTCATGATGAAGATCCTTCCAATCTATTATCCATAGAGTCACACACGGCACCCATCCTGTCACCGAGGTACCATGATCACAACGGTGGCTCCGGAAATTGTACTAAATAACACCACTTGAGCAACATCATATCCATTACACAAAGGGAAACATCATGTATTCAACTACACTAACAAAGCTCATGATCACAACGAAGATCACATCATGGGATAGAGATATAACCACATAGATACTTGTATAAGCCTCAGCCCCGGTGAGGGACTACTCCCTCCTCATCGCGGGAAGCAGCGGTGTCGATGGAGATGGCTCCGACGGTCGATCCCCCCTCCGACAGGGTGCCGGAACAGCTTCAGATTGGACCCCAAACTAGGGTTTTCGGTGATGGCGCGTCGGGGTCGAGTTTCTGGAAAATAATGGCCGCCCCCTCGGTTTTAGGTCAAAAGGGATTTTATAGGCGTCGGAGGGGGCCGAGGCGGTGCCCAGAGGGCAGGGGCGGGCCCCACCCGTGGGTCAAGGTGGGGTCGCGGCTGCCACCCGCCCCTGGCCCCTGGGTGGCCCCCCAGGTCGCCCTTTGGTCCATGTGTGTCTTCCGTCGCATAAAAAATCTCCGTAAATTTTGAGGGCAATCCGACGATATTTCCTGTTGTGACTTTTCTGAAATACAAAAACAGCAAAAACAGGGAACTGGCACTTGGCATCTTGTCAATAGGTTAGTCCGACAAAATGCATAAAAATGATGTAATATGATAGTAAAAATATGTGACAACATCACAAAACTAGCTTGGATCACTTAAAAATTATAGATACGTTTGAGACGTATCAGGAGTCCATACTTTGTGTACTATTTGTCAGATAACCCCCAGGTGAAGGGAACTGTTGTAACTACTATCAATGTGGAAGTAAGAGTGTTGATCCGCGGGAACAAGAAGGTAAAGCTATTTCTCTCTTAGATTGGAGTGTCACAGTTGCGCTAAAGGAATTACAGAAACAATGGTATTTTTTATGAAGCTTTAAATAGAAATTTAAAGAACAAGAATAAAAACATAAATTTAAGAGAGTTTTTGTTGTTGAGATCAAGCAGACTTCAAAACACTGGCATGTGCTGATAAGTGGGATGTTGCTTGGATGCAGATCATTCATATAATGATATTTTCATGAGCATAATGGCGGTGTTATATAGTTCTACTTCTATTGTATGTAGGCATGTGTTCTGTGCATAGTTATACGTGCTAACTTAAGAGCTTTCAAAATTGGAAACTTAAAAGTTTCACCAGTTCACTTAAAAAAATTAGGGTAATTAATTAAAGATGCCCTTTTCTAGTCACCTGGATCAATGCATTAACACTCCGTGAACATATGAACTCCTCAAATTATAGTATCCCCTTGATATCTTTATATTTGACTGTCGGGGTCGCGGATTCCGCACTATAACAGGTGAAACACTTTGTAGATAAATAAAAAAATATGATGGAGAAACATAAATTGAGTACTAAAAACATGGCACATGGGTCATGGTAACAAGAATTAAATAAATAAATTTAAGTATATCAACATATCACAAGAACATCTTTAAACTAGGCCCACAATGCTATCGATTATTCATCATTACATGATTGATCTCACCCAATTTCCTTAAACCCCACACCTACAACGGGATTACTCACACATGATGGATGATGACATGGACATGGGGAGATTCATGGACACGTGCAGCCTCGAGGAGGAGATGACCATGACAGCCTGCGGCGGCGACAACTGCCTTAAGGGGTGGCGGACCTTTGGCCCCACTTATTCATTGTACTTGGGTCTGTTGTACAGGTGTCTCCCCCACTCTTGACAGCTTCTATTTTCATGGGTGGCCTCTAACAAACTAGGGTTTCCTATTTTCATATAAAATTGAGAATTTCATCTTGACCGCCCAATTCATACCCCTTTGATCCAAGGGATATTGGTCACCTCTAGAATGGTTAGCATCGGCATGATCATGAACATACTGAAAGAGCATGGTTTCCCTCATGTGTGGTTTTGATAACTAATGACAATCACTATGGACTAATATGTGCTTTGAGTTATATTTGTAGGATTGGTCCATAAGCAATGCTTGATCTCCATATGTTGGAGTCAAGGCTAAAAGAAGAAGATTATATGTTGATCATGGCTAAGTGTAAGTTGATCAACTCACAAGGATAGGGATGTACCATGAGGGATCGTATGATCTCATGGTATATGTAATTATCAATATAGCCTTGTGAACTAACCCATGATCTATATGCTTGTTTCTATGTGGGATTAGGTATCTCGTCATAAGCATGCATCAAAAGGAAGATCCCGTGTAGCTCATGGAGGATGGCGTCAAGCGGTGATCGTCATCAAGATAAGGGCCGGGTGAAGATATGCCGAAAAGTGCCTCTCCCATCTTGGTGTATAGGGGAGCAATATGTGAGTCTTCACCAAGCGGAGCGCAAACAAGAAAGGGGGTCCAACTTGAAAAGGTCAAGATTGTCATCATCAAGATCAAGTGGATTATGCGCAAGGCAAAGGTATGATCTTGATAGCTTTTCTATTTTACCAGTCTCATGATGTTAGTTGAGAGACCGGGTTATATGATAGATAGTCCTACTATCAAGAGGGGCTCTCGAGCGACTATCTTGATCGTATCGTTCGTAGAGAGCTCAAACCTTTGCATCCTTGGCATCATATTTATTGGTTCTTATTTTAGTATAATCTATGTGGGTGGTTTGTGCTTGCCGTGCTCGTCATGACAAGCCCAAGTTCATCGAAAACGGTTTTTGCTTGCATCTTCCCTTGCGTTTTCGGTTTTGGAGATTTTACTGGTTCATCCATGTGGAAGGTTTCACTCTTCCATTTATTTGCAAAATCTCCCTTGCTTGTTTTCAATATTTCCAACAAAATTGGGTGGTAGCTCTTGTCGTCCTCTTTCCAACAAAATTAGATTCACCTCGATCGGAGTTTTCTTGCAAAAGTTATTCAGTTTCTGGTTGTGCTGGTTTTGCTGTCCGGAATATCCGCTGTCTGTAGGCCGGAATCTCCGATGGGTCACACCCCGGATATTCCGGCCCATGCTTTTTCGGCTAAGTCCTTTTTGAGTTTTGGTACTGGTTCTTCCGTGGAAGTTTGCTCGGAGGTTTCCCCGGAAACATCGGGGGGGGGGGGGGATATCCGGTGCAGCCGGGCCAGAATCTCCGGTGCAGCCAGGCCGGAATATCCGGTGTTAAGTCCGGAATATCCGACCTCCCGTGGCTGTAACAGTCATATTTCCGGGGGAGCTACAAATAGCCTCCCTCTTCTTCAAGAGGAGGTTGCCCATTCTTTCTCTCTCTCCTCTATTGTTTGACCTCGAAAAAGCTTGGGTTTCTCTCTATCCCTTCAATGGTTTTTGCCCATCTTTAGGGAAACAAGAGAGGAGATCTAGATCTACATTTCCACCAAACCATCTCACCTCTTAGTGAGGGGAAGCTTTGGATCTAGATCTTTGAGATTCATTTGTTGAGTTCTTCCTTGTTCTTCCTCTCTTCTCCCTCCCCCCCCCCCCCCCCCCACATAGCATTAGTTGCTTTGATGGGATTTGAGAGTGAATAACTTGACCACTTTGTGTGGTATTGCCTTTTGCATTTGGTGCGTAGGTTTGTGCTCTCCACGGTGATACGTGGAAGTTGAACTTTGAGAAGATTGTTACTCTTGAGTGCATAGGGCTCCCAAGTGCTTGTGCCTCTTGGGTGCATTGTGTACCCTAGACGGTCGGTGGGTGCCGCAAAGATCTTCGAGTTGTGAAGCTTCTGGCAAACTACGGGAGACTCCCTTGTGTGGAGTTAGGTCCGGGCAAATTGTACGGGTTTAGAAGACCTCATAGTGGATGAGCAAATCACCCATCGGGCATTCCCCACGGGAGGAGCTCACGGAAAATAAGGTAAGCACGGTCGTGCTTGTAGGAGTGCCAAGGAGGCTCCACACCCCTCCAACGTAGATGTACTTCCATTGGGAAGGAACGACGGGAAACAAATCTCCGTCTCCACTTGTCTCGGTTATCTCTATAATCAAACCCTTTTACTTATGCATTTACTTTGTGATAGCCATCGAGATTGAAGTTATTTATATCTTGCTATCACCTTGTTGTTAACTTGCCTAGCATAAGTTGTTGGTGCATATAGGTGAACCTAGTATATTAGGTTTTGTGTTTGATAAATTAAACGTTAGTTTTATTCCGTATTTATTCAAGCCCTAACCGTAAAAGTTTTAAATCGCCTATTCACCCCCCCCCCCCCCCCCCCTCCTCTAGGCGGCATCTCGTTCTTTCACATAGCATGAAGGCGGCAAAACGGTTACGAGTGCAGGGGATGATCGTCGGCGACGAATTCGTGCAGTGAATTTTCAGGGGATTCAAACAAGCTCTAAAATTTCTGGAAAAATTCATGAAACTTCAAAATATAATAGAGAAGATCCACATTTTTGTTTGAAATATTTGAGATCGTTTAAAGGAAATTCAAAATAAGGATAAAAATAGCCATTATTAGGGTTTAAAAGTGCGCCCTTACTGCAAGTTTGTTTGGAAAAATTACATGATGCTCATGCTATGATTGGTATCTTGTAATTCACTCTTCATTATAAAAAGATGTTACACCTATTAAGTCAAGTGGATTATTTTACGTATTGTCTTGAAATGCATGGATCAAAATAGAGCACCAAAACATGGATGTGGGGAAAACATGAGTAAGAAAAGAGGAAGAGGATATTCATGAGTTTAACCTTCCCTCCAATTAAGTCTTCCCCTCATGTGTTGATGTTGATGGCGTTTGTGCAGCAGCAAAGCAGCCTCCTTGCCGGTCATTGATGCATTTCCTCTTTCCTGGAGACTTTTCCTTACTTTCTATGTGAGCAGGAGATCAGCGTTGATGATTTTCGTGGAGTTTGAGCCCTTTGCGTGTGTGGGTACCAAGTGAACGGTATGAGTTTTTTACACTATTTTCCCATTTACTATACCCACAAAAAAAGAATGTGGTTCCATGATCGGTGCAAGACGAGGATTTCATGGCGGCCCTATCAATAAGTTTTTCTAACACTGCCCTGGACTTAACAGAAAAACATGCCACGTTTCAGATTATCCTTTATAGGGAGAAGGCCCACCACCCCGGCATCGGTCGCTGTGGATCCACTCTCCGAAGACGGTAGTTCAGTATAGCAGCGAGCTCGAGAAGCCAAACGGCGGGCATACCGTAAAGGGGGCACTGCAGAAGCGCAAACAGCTCCTGTTATAACCACATTTTCCACTAGACATACAAATAACAATATATGTTTTTTACTAACTGAATATGTACATCCTGATTAGGAACAAAATGGAGGGTAAGTACCTATTGAAATAGAATGGGTGCACCCAGCGTACCTGCAGCAGTAGTCAGTGGTCATGGTCAGTTAATTGGTGGTCAAACAGAAGTAAATATAGAAGAACGTGTGACAGGATAGCCACAGTAAATTACATGTAGCACAAGTAGTATGTCAATGTCTGGAAATCGCCTGCTAGAAATTTGTTCTCGTCCCACAGAACATGGTAATACATAGGCCGAATCGTTCCACGACCTTTTTCCTGTGTAGGAATAGAGGTGCCTCAGTTAGCAATCACAAGTCACGGTCTGTATTTTACCACGTCGAGGAATGTGACCTACCTTACTGCAGCTATGGCTGCACAGGTAAAAATCAAATTCATCTCGATGGCATATTACTGAATCCACGACGCTACCTGAATCAATCAAGGACAGACGTTAACATGAAAATTCCGGAATTTGTCAATCAAATTCATTAACAAAACTAACCAGGCCATAAGTTCCCAGTTGAATCAGATGGCATTTCACGGTAATCGTTGGGAAACAGACGTGTGCCATGACGCTTCTGAACCACAACGTACGTAACTGTTGGGTTGTAATCTTTCTCCAGTGATTTGCATGCCTAATAAATTAGAAAAATAAGCAATCACTTTTACAAAAAAAAAAAATCTCAAAGAAGAATGACAGATATCTCATGAGAAGTAAAGTACAAAAATGCAACTTCACCAGTTTAATGGCACCAAGTTCGTTCCTCAGAACCCGTGAGTACTGTCCTTTGCTCACGCCATCTCTGAAAAGAAAGAGGTTAGATACATATTTAGTACAGACGATAGTTCAAAGAGATGTCCTAACAGAGTGTACCTGTAAAAAATAATTTTCTGGGGTTTCTGTCCAGTCGCCCGATAGAACGAAATGAGATGCTCCCTGCATATATCATAAAACTTATACACACACACAGATATCCTTCAAGTATAACATTCAGATTCTCAGAGTAAAAAAAAGATCGTACCGGATCATCCCACCGGCTTCAGCTACCATCCCTTTTTCATCACTACCATACTTGAGTTCAAACAGATTATTTATCCACTCATGATGACGGGGTTGCGTGCTAACTAATCCAGCGTACCTGCTAACCTCAGGCCAGTCTTGAGAAGCAACAACCTGTATGAAGCATGTACAATTACCGCTACCGACGTACGTGTAAATAGATAACAACACACAACATAAGCACCACTTCCGGCATCCGGAATAGTGACGTGCACTTACAGATGCAATGGAAGGGGAAGAACGCTTTTCAGGATGAGAATGGCTAACAACAGCACCAAAAATAATAGTCGGCGTGTCCCCAACATGGGGAAGTTTCTTCTCTACAGCGTCACTCAGTACAGTATTTCTTCCTCCCATCTGCAAAATCAATGAAGTGTAAGGACGTGCATAACCAGCTAGACAGTCGACAGATAGCACTGCACGACAAACCTTGACATTAATTTTAAGGGCAACGTTTGCAAGATAGTGCTTGTTCATCCTTGAGACATGTTTTGCAAGACAACATTGAGAAACCAGTCCAATGTCGGTCTCACATATTCTCTTGAGATCACCTAAGGAATAAAAACAATGTTAATAAGAGAACAGAATATCTTTCTCACATATTCTTTTGAGATCACCTAAGGAATAACAACAATATTAACAAAATAAATTAATCAGAAAATGGTCAAAATGTGCTTGGAAGTTAAAAATATACCATAAAGAGAGCCATTATTGTCAGGCAATATCACAACCAGAAGGTCAAGATTTCTGCCTGGTCCAAGTTTGTCCATGACATTGTTATGAAGTGATGTGAGTGCCAGTTGCGCCTGTTCAGGTTTAGCAGTCTCTACTGAAAGCACAGGACTAGGATCGAAGTCCTACAATGAGACACAGGGACAATATAAATGTACAAAGATATGAACAGACACATGCAAGAAAAATGTCTGGAATTCAGTATTTTGGCCAGGGAGAAATCTACCATCCCAGATACTAGGCACATAATAGCAAGCTCGTAACAGAAATTCATCGCTTCGTCCTGTCGCACATTCGAGGAAAAGTTGATACATGTCCAGCTATTCACTCTCCCACCTTTGATCATTTTCTACAACAACAACAAAAAAAATCAGATGAGAGAATCAACATGCAGTTGTATACAATATTGCAAGTTATCATGATTGATAATCAGACATAGAATCGTTAACTAAAAGTGATCTACATGGTAGAATCTTTGATGAAATGACTAGGAATGAAAGGATCTTGTCTTTCGAATAAGATCATCAAAATACCTACTGAAGAAGGAACAATGCTGATCGGGAATACACAAAATTATCGAGTTTATGCATAACAGGATGCATACATACCTTCCACCTCATATTCCATAGGCCATAATGTGGCAAGAATGCTCTTGTCGTGCCACTGTCGTTGAACTTAAGCTGATAGGAATATGCAACAGAAATAAGAAACGAGCACACTAAATGATAGCTGAGATAAAAACATACCAAAGGAGGAGATAGAATATGTGGCCGCAGTGATAAAAGTTCATCCCCAATTTCGATTCCCAATTTCACAGCACATTGATTCTGACGTGTGAAATGCAAAGCCTGGTAAACAAACACAAAACATGACAAAATACCCCAGAGCCTAATATACGTGTTTGAAAAGAATTTGGCAACTGGTTAGATATGCGATGAAAAACTAAAGTTTGCACGAATATACATATGCAGCTAAAACATAAGATTGCATTAAAAATCATATTACAATGCCTCCACTAACATGTGAAACAAATAAAATACTCGTCTGATCCGTAATAAGCGTCGTGAGCTGTGAAGCATTTTGTACTGGATCAATGCAATCTCCGTGACAGTTAATCCGGATCGGAGGGAGTAGTAGAATATTAAATAAGGAGAACTGAAACATGATCCTAGATAAATTGTCAAGTCAGCACAATGTACAGCTCATTGCAATAGCTAACAGAGTTTTTTTTTTCCTATATGCGCGAGAAATGTCTATGGGCAATAATCACATAAAAGGTTTCAATAAATAACTAATTCAAATCGCAGAATCAACTGTATGAGCCAATTTTAAAAAGGCGCAAGGAAGTAAATACATTAATTCATGGAATGGACAGTGACGATTCGTATACATAGATAAATAATTACAAGGACATAGTGATTTACAGAGAAACAAATCATCTTAGAGGAATACAGGAGTAGTCCAAAGTAAGACGTATAAACACAACGATATAGTTGTACAAACAACACTACTGGAAAATAAAGGAACAGTTCAGAATAATACACACACAGATATGGTCATGATTACCCGTAAAATGTCATGCTCACGACTGTATGGGGTCAGCTTAGCTACTTTGAGAACATCCGCCATCTGTTTTCCCAGATTGAGCCGTTTCGAGTAGCGTTGCCCCTTGGCAATCTTACAGACCTTATAAATATTAAAGTGACAAGAAGAAGAACTTATAATATAGCTGGATATGTTAACACAGGATGAAACATCCATAGAACAGTTGCTCATGATACTAACCTCAAAGGGCAGAAATTTCGGCCTCTGAGGAGTTCCCACTTGCAAGCAATTCAAAGATTTGTACTGAATACTAACACCATATCTCTTCTGGAAGTATTGTACTACCGTCTCCCCAGGCTCCCCAGTAGGATAACTACCAACTGGGAAACTGTCACAGGACAAACCAACCAAACAAAGGAATGTCAGCATGATATCATACAGCATGCTCATCCACAGCAGCATGATAAGAGATCCGGGAATCTTCACAAATGCGTAAGTGAACTGCATACGTCAACTCTTCTGCTGATTGCGAGGTAACCCCGGATACAGGGTACTCTTTGTGCATGTTGCAAAGTACATGAACCTTTACACCTTCTAGTGCCTTCATCATCTGACCATGAAAAAAGGCTCAAAGCTTCTTAGAATGGAGAGAGCGAAAATTCAAGTCAGAATTAAAAAGAAACATACTGCATTTCATGATTAAAGAGGTGACAGAAGGAGCTGACCTTCAAGAGATCAGTACCAGTTAATGGTGTGTCAGAAATATCCCTGTTCAGCAGCATCTTAAGAAAATCCATCACCGGTAGGGGCTTGATGAATATTCTAGAGGATACATCTGAAAAAGATAAATGTCAAACTACATTAACATGTGAGAAACTGAGAGGCAACTTCAAGGCTAACTATTAGACCCATTATATGATTTATATAGCAATAGAGTGAGCACGCAAGCTTGTCACGTAGGATGCGTGAATGAAACATATCAAAACCATTAGATAAGATATAAGGCTTTCAGTTAAAAATAAATTTGGGCTCTTAAAGATGCCTGGTAGCATCTACCATGGCAGTAAAAAACATGGCACCTCGCCATCAAGTTGCACGGATCTGCAGAAATAGTTCAAATATGCCAATATAAGCGGGCCTAGGTTTTTGAAGTTTAGAGAAGAATTAGGTCTTCAGAGTTTGAGGTGTAAGGAAGATATTAGTGCTCGCATCCTGGAGTGGCTTACAGAAATTGGTTATGTGCCTTGATTCTTTTGTTAGGTCCCTTGTAGATATTTTTTACAGTTGTCTTTTCTATTAATGTTAACTATACTGTCCGAGCGTATCCTACAGTTTCTTGCAAAACAATAAATAAATATAAAAGATAAGATGATGTGTAAGTGAGGAAAAAATATTTCCTCGTATGCCAAGTAAGTCATGGTTCTTACTGAATAATCATGTGGTTCTCTACCTTACCAATGTACATTATTACTTTTATGAAAATCAATGGTATTTATCCAAAATTAGAAATACATATGTATGCCATTCAATACTTGATCTACAATATATTGTGCAGATAGACCTAACACTCCAAAATGTCCAAGTTATTGCAAAGGAGAAGGGACAAATTTTTCTTCTTGGATCCAGACCACCAAAAATCAAGACGAAGAGTTGGGATCGAACCAATATTCAGCATAAGACCTCCCTGAGTGGGTCGTATGCTTTGGTGAAAACCGCGGCGACTTTCCAAGGCCTCACCAAGTTGCTGATGCCCCATGTAAGGTGAATAAATTGGCCTTGCATACCGGTTATACCTACACATGCGAAAATGATGGAAGCCACGTTATAAGAATTATGATACAGAAACAGACAGCGAGAATAAAAGATACCATTCTTCAGTTGGCAATCCACGCAGGACTATGTGGAGCGCTTGCAGGATTGCCTGAGGTACAAGGTCCGGCAATAGATCGTAGAGCTCGTATAAAACTGTCCATGCTAACACGCGCAGCCCGTTTGATCGTGACATCAAAATGCCTGGAGACAGCAGAAGGATATCAGTAAAATTACTTCAACATTGGCTTCACCAAATCATGGACGGCAATATTTCCAGAGTAGTATACCTCTGCAAGGCTTTGGGACCATCAGCAGGGCTATCTTCCTCATCCTGCAGCGTGATTTCGAACGCACTGAAACCAAATTTCAGTTCCACCGAGTGTGTACAGGATCTTGCTCCCATCATAGGCAAAACAGTCGGCCTGGAAACCAGCTTCTGGGTGCTTGTTTACAAGTTGTCGCATGACGGCGTGGTTGGCGACGCGTGAAGTAGCAGGACTGATAGACACCTGATGAAGTATTTACAAATGTGATGATGGCTAACAGAACTTCACATGATATAATAATTTAACGATGCTCACGTCGTATTGGTGAATTTCACCGAAGTCTGGCTTCTCGTTCGCGCGAACAGAGATGTATTTGCCTTCACCCTGCAGAGTCTGCCACTTGTGCACCTTGAAGGACGCTTCTGAAATACTAGGAGTTCTTGATCACTCGGTGGCCGAGTTCTTTCCCCTGTCGCCATGGCTAACGCTAGCTGCAGGGCAATATACGAATACATGCGCGTTAGGTGCTGCAAGGTGACGTTGATGAAAAGTGCAGATGAAGCCTGGACATACGTGTAATGGTCAAGACCAGAGAAAACAAACCCGAGAAAGTTAGGGTTCGTCACCAGCGGAAATAAGCAAATCAGGTCTGGGATATCTCCAATCCACGCCTGTCCAGAACAGCGGAGGAGGTGGAGAAGGGAGAGTCTAGGTGTTGGTGCTGACGAAGCCGGCCGCCCAACGCCGGGGAAAGAAAGACGCGCGAGGGTGCAGCCAAGAGGTGAACTTGTCGGGTTTTTCTCTGAGACGGATTTAGATTCGTAGTTCCAGTAGACGATGAGTCGTACTAGGTCTGGACCAATGACGTATTTGTATGGCAGATTTTTCAAAAAAAAAGTTTTTTATTTACAAAAGAAAAAACTTCCCATTATACTTCGTATTACTTTTTATATTGAATATAATGCTTCCAGAGCTTCCCATTTTACTACTGCACTCCAGTTTCTGCAACAGTGTGGATTTACAACAGGCAGCACAATGGAGCGAAGAATAACATGAATGGGCAGGTAGAGGCCGTGGAAAAATTGACTCTTGATACTGCAAATTTGGGGCAAAATTGACTCTGATACAAATTTTGGGGCAAATCATCTTTTTTCATGATAATACGATTCTAATTGATAAATAAAAAATGAGATATAAGTACGTATACACCGATCTTACAGATATGAAAGATAGGATAAACCTATATGACAATCCAACGCCTAACCATCTTCTTCGGCACCATCGTAACACTCATGAAAGAAAATATAGACAGATCACCTCTTCACCCGAGCTCGACGCGGCTACATTGCTGATCATCAGCTTTTCGGACCTCCAAACTAGTTTGTCATAGGACAAACCATTGCCGTTGAAAGAATCAGACCGGGACAGCACGACCCCGGACACGCCATCGAATTTTAGCACCGACACTAGTTTGTCATAGGACAAACCATTGCCGTTGAAAGAATCAGACCGGGACAGCACGATCCCGGACACGCCATCGAATTTTAGCACCAACACCCCCGCACGACGACGTCGGAGTAGGGAACCAGAACCGTCAGCCTCCAACCACAAACCCACCACAAAGTATACCATCTCCCAGCTGTCACCAGTGCACTAGACGAATCCTCTCTTCTCCACCATGACGCCGGAGACAACGCCACAGCAACGAGGACAGAGCAGGAGGAAAAACCCATCTGATAGAGTCGTCGCCGTTGCCTCGCCGACACCATTCATGAACCTAACAGTCACCGATCTGAAAGATCGACAAGCACACAGTGCCACTAACTCCGAGACACCACCATTAAGAACACAAGTGTGTGAGGGCGTCTCCAATGTAGACATAAGGGTAGGTTATAAGGAAAAAAAAGGCTTAAGACCCAGCATTAAACATTGTGAGGGTCGGCCACAAGAAAAAAATCGTTAAGGTCGGCCATACCAATATGACCGGGCAACAAGGAATAAAAATACGAGTAGTACTCTCTCTTTCCTCTGTTCACGTCGCAGCAAAGGATGGATCAGTTGGCACTGGAGAAAAAAAATACAATGTGGGCTCCACCTTAATGCCCGGTCTGATTCCTAAGCATTGGAAAGATTTTAAATAGATATAGGAAGCGTGGTAGGGCCCAGCTTATGCCATGCTTAAAAAATAAACATTGGAGACGCCTGAGAATAGAGTTAAGGCAGATTTATTTGCCCAGATGCGGCTCCCCACCTCCCAACAACACACCATACCAGAAACTTTCTAACCCTAATTACCATGTAAAAATGAATACCCTCGCTCCTGCCGCCGGAGCAGCAAGCGGAAGGAGATGGGCCAGCTCTTCCGCCGGGGCCAGTGGCCTGCGGCGGCGACGGCGGCTAGGGCAGGAAAGCGAGTGGCCTGCTAGCGCCTCAATCGTCCCTTTCAATTGCAATTCTCGTCGGGTAAAGAATAGTAGTAGTGGTACAACAATCGCTCTTGAACACAAGCATCAATCTATCTAATCTAATCAGAAAAAATAAGCACTCCAGAAGACAAGACGAAATCTCGCTAGCTTCTCCTTCCTGATCCGGTGGATCCTTCCTTCCTACCAGAGCCGCAGCTCCGTGCACAGCTCGTCCGACGGCGGCGGGAGGTTGAGGTCGAACCCGAACGGCGCCGCGCGGGCGCGGGACCGGACGGCGGCGGAGGCGGCGTCGTCGCCGTCGTCGTCCACGACGGAGGCCGACGACGCGCAGTCGCTGTGGCATCCGGCGTCTTCGGGGCGCGCTGGTGCCGATGCCGGCGCGCGCGGCACGACCCGCGTGACTCGAGGCGCCCTGGGCCCGCTGAAGGACTCTACGGTGGAGCTGGCGCTGCACGCGGGGCTGACGGCAGGTCCGCGGCCGCCATGGCTGAACGGAAGCGGGAGGGAGACGACGGATGGGAAGTTGGTCAGGGCGAGCGGCCCGCGCAGGGTCCTGGCGGCGACGTCATAGGCGCGCGCGGCGGCCTCGGCGGAGTCGTAGGTGCCGAGCCAGACCCGCGAGCGCTTGACCGGGTCCCGGATCTCCGCCGCGAACCGGCCCCACGGCCGCTTCCTCACGCCCCTGTACCGCGGCACCACTCCCAGCGCCGCCGCCGCCGCGACGTCGAGCATCGTGCTGCGGTTCCTCATCGAACACCCGGCCCGAGCTCGCTTCAGGCCCTGAGCTCCTCGCGCAGCGGCTGTTCCTTCCCTCGCGCCTGGTCTGTGGCGGCTATGGGCAGCAAGACGGTCCTCGGGGCAGCTCCGAGCTGAAACGGGCCGGTCGTCGCCCCTGTCCGGAGCTTCAAACACGCGGGATTATTGCTAGGCTCTGGGAGCTGCCGTTGTCTGGAGCTGAGAGGCGGCTGTGGTGGGGAGGACAGGAGGAGGCGGCGGCGGTGGACTGAGCGTGGACGTGGGAGGGGGTAGAAGAAGAAGTAGGAGGAGACGGACGGCGTGGAGGACGCGCTCGCGCGGATGGCTACGCTTTGGTGGGCGGCCGCTTCGGCCCACCTTCCTTGAGCTTCACTCTACTAGGCTCGCAGACCGGTCGTCGCCGAGCTCACTCATCAGTCATCAGTCGTTGCTCTGCCGCGTCCCGTCGTCAGCAAGTAACACGTTTCGCTTGTGCGGATGGGTGTGGCCGTGCTGTCCGAGCGACGTGGATCGATGGAGCGCAAGATTGATTGCCGAATCTTCGTCCAAACGATTCGGTCGCATTTACCTCGCGCACAGTGGAGTCTGACGCTGGAACGCAGGATTCGAATCCATCCTCCCTGCTGCCGCACTTGAGATTATGTGAAAAATATCTAGTACTACTACTGAACTACTACAATATTACTAGTAGTACGAATTCCAGCCAGCTGACCGTCTGCAATTTTTTTGGAAATATATAGTAAGCTTTAGTTCAAATTTTCGATTTGCGTGATTCAAAAAGTATGTATAGAAAAAAAAACAGACTTGTAATGTGTCATGCTCATCTAATTATACATAATTTTATATGCACCAAATTCGTTTGACTCCCCATCGGAGGAAAAGGGATTTTTTCCCCAAAATCTTAAAGTGGATGGAAAGTTCCTTATGTAATATAGTGCAAATGAATTCCTATAAAATTATCTGAATTTCTATAAAAAAAAAGCCTTTGACCGTTGGAGGCAATTGGATCTCCATCTCACAACAAAATAAACCATGGCAAAAGGTTATCTCAGTGATTAAGTGATATCATGGATATATGGATATTTGGAGGTTTGTGTTGACCTTATGGACCTTTAACCAATTTTTCAGCCTTTTAATTTTCAATATAAATGCATCCAATCTTTGGTAAACATACCTGTAAGTATTTAGTCCAATCAGGCGAGCAGTCTCCGTAGGTGAAAAATATTAATTTTAACAATTGTATGGCCATTTCTAAGCCATTAAAGATATAGTAGCCATTTTTCGAAAAAGGGAGTACAACCCCGATAAAGATAGCAACTATTAGAATTCGATGATAAGAATTGGCATGTCTAACTCGTCGTCCATCGGCTATAAAACAAGAAGTTCACATGTTAACTCGAGTCACGACGAAAATTTATTTTGGCTCGTAGGATCATATGCTCCCACTGCCGAAAAACGTATTCTCAAATTGTCAAAAAAAAATGCAAGAAAAAAATTCAGGTGTACATTCGGACATTTTATGTTTGCACAAAAAGTTTCACGAAAAATGATATATCTTATGGTATGTGTAAAAGAAAAATGTCTCACGAAAGTCATTTTGGAGCACTAAAATTTATTTTTTCACACAAGCCACATAAAAATGGCCCTTTTCCATAAACTTTGTGTAAACAAAAAATGTCCGATACACACCCGAAATTGTTTTTCGAATTTTTTGACATTTATAAATACTTTACAGTTGTATTTTATATAATGTTCTACGAAACAAAACAACGTCTCCCGAGTCATGCCCAGTTTTTTCGAAACAAAACCGTTGAAAAATTCAATCGAGTAACCCTCAACCCAAATTTTGCTTCCAAATTGGAAGACAAAACACGCTGCAAATCTAAATACCATCATCTATACTCCCTCCTTTTCAGGGAATAGGGCGTATATTGTTTGGCGCTAGGATTAAGGAAGACTTTGGTTCAGCAGTTGTGGACGATTTTGCCCCTGAATAATCTCTCCGCAGCCATAACTATCACGTCTTCTCCGGAGTTAACTGCCCTCGTTTCCATGATATGCCCCCTCGTTATTCTGGCCCATTAAATCCGGGTGAGCTGTTGAATCTTGCATGCGCTGCACAACCAATCAACGCTACATGCACAACGATTTCGAAGAAAGAAGATGCATGCATGACTTAATTGGCTAGTTAAATCTGCATGCACTACAACGCACCGAGGGGCATACTGGGCAGAATAGCACTAGAGTAGCACCCGCGCCTTATTCCCTGATGAAATTTGACAAAAAAAATTACGCCCTAAGCCTTGAAAAGGAGGGAGTATATGCATATACCACCCACCGCAGAGTAACCCAAGGTCCCATTGTAAAGAAACGTCATCTTGGCGTCATTCTGTCGTCACCTTGTCTGTCTGTAATGTTTGGACAAGAGATGGGCGGCGCGCTGGTGCGCGGTCACATCCCACAGGAATCTGGCAGCCGCTGCCCTGCTCCTGCTCCCACCATGACTCGGCTCCAGCGGCGCCACCAGCCCACCACCACTCCGGCCCCACCAATCGCCATATCCTGACGGTGGCACCGCGCCGAGTCCACCGGTCAGTGGTAGCGCTGCTGCGGTATTCGGGCTCCGGGGCGCGCACCCAGAGGAACGGCGACGCGTGGGCACGCCGTCGCGCCGCCCGAGGGAAAGACAGGCGCCCAGCGCGGGCACGGCTTTTCGCACGACGACTGGACGGGATGAGACGCATCGGTGTGGGCCCGGTGTGGGTTTGACCGTGTGCCGGCCGTCCGACCAGGTCGCCTCGGGCCTTGTGCGCCGCCGTCGCGTGGAGCGTGCGTTGCGTGGCGTACACTACTCAAACTTGCTGTGAAGTTTTGGCGGGAGAGTAATGAGTGGTCGGTAGATATCGGAACAGGTAGGTTTTGGTCGAAATACTTCAGTGACGAACATGCACCATTCACTTGGGCGTTTCTAAGTACGGAGTAGGTCGGATTCGGCTGAAACACTATAAATCCGATCATTATTTGACAGGGAAAATACTTCTTCCACTTCACTAATGATGAAATTCATACTTTTAGGAAGCTTTATCTAACGAACATATACCTCAATATTTTGAACAGATCCAAGCAATTTCACCGAATCGATAAAATTCGGTGAAACTGTAATGGTCGTTGTGGCTTTGTTAAACTAGTACGGGTGCATGTCCATTAGTTGTGGGCTCATTTGATTCAAAAGAATATCGTGGGATTTTTTTAAGGGTTGGATCCTATATAATTTGTTCTAAAAATCATTTTAACTACATTTTATAGAGAATATAGCATTCGTTCAAATCTACTTTTACAATTCCATTTGTTTGTTCAATGTCATCAAACCCTCTCTAGTATAAATTTATGTGGTTTGATAACAATATAGGATTCAATTGGCCATCCCACTCTAATATGTATTTTTTTTCTATTCCTGTATTATGAAATTCATGCGAATCAAAGTGACACCGAAGAATTCATGATGCATACTAGCGACATGTACGTTATATTACGTTTGTTGAGCTTTGTATCCGTTTTGTGGACTTCGTAAGACTCCGGATGTTTGATCGAATGAAAGGACGGAAGACGTAAACTGAGTCAAATTAGGAAAGTGGCCGCCTGAGTCACCTCGAGGCAACTCTCTAACCCTAAGATGGCCATGTATATAAAGCCGGTAGGGAGCATCCTCAAGGTAGCCATAACGCACCTTGTATTCAATACAATCAAGCAGTAGTAGGTCTTTGCCTACCCCATGAGAGAGCGAACCTGGTACATCGTGTTTCTGGGCCGAATTCGGGATGCGACGGGTTCCCAAGGAGACCATAATCATCGTCCCGACGTAAGTGTGCGTCTCTGTGGTCCCTATACCTGAAGTGCAATCCCAAACGCAGATGGGCGCAACATCGCAACTTCTCATGATAGTGGCGACTGGGTATGAGGCGGTGAAAAGTTCGTCATCGTTGGCCCGAGTGGATCCTCATCCTCTGTGACCATCGTCTTGCCCTCCACATGGTGCAACAAACACTCTACCATCATATCCATGTGTTTGGTTGTGGTGACGAGTTGCTCTTGGAGTCCCTCGACCTTGAGATCTATCAAAGTCGTGCGGTCGACGATCTGCTTGATCAATTCCTCCAAGCACATGTTCTGCGCCGAGAGGTCACCCATGATATGATTAAGGAGCCTCTCCACCTGGCTTTGCATCCGCCGGGGAGTCTGTGTGTACTCGAGCTCAGATCGAAGAAAAATCGAACAATCATGAGTGATCCGAAAGAAGCTTTGCGCCAATAAACTAGTAGTCCACAACCAAATGATTGGGAGAAAAATTACTTGTCAATGTTTTGCCTGATCTTTGATCTCTGAAGGGAAAACAAAGGACTTTGGTACCAAATGTGACAATACTCGATTCAGGAATCATGATACACACGAAAGGGGATTCGAGGATGGAATTTAGGGTTCGGAAGAAAGATACATCAGCATTACAAGCTCGGGGAAGGAAAATAGCAACTCAACTCTCATCTTCGATGCCTTCTCTTTCTCAATTGGCTAGTGTTAGGCATCGGACAACCGATCCCATGTGGTGGATCGGTTGCCTCGATGTCCGATCACGATCCTACGTTCAGACTCAGCGGCAATGCACTTTTGCATTTCAACCCATCACTTATCCTAAATCAATAACATTACATAGCTTATCCACCGCTATCCACTTAAAATGAAGAGGTATAATGATTTGGATGTGACATTTTCGATATTTACAGAAAAATGACGCCATGGTGATTTAGGCATAGTATTGCAACAAATCATGAATATTGCACCAAAATCCCTCACTGCACATAATAAAATACCGTCAACAAATTTGGCGCAACATTTCGAAAAATAATAATGCTACAAAATAGTTAAAAGAAAATTAATGTTTTTTTCTGAATGTGCAGAAAGCTGGCGTGCGATTTCTCAACAAAAAGCACATGATTTGGGAGCAAACTTGTAACAAACGTTTAGAGAAATCTTTCCTCAAATCGCGTATGTTTTCATAATAAAAATCGTGCGAATTTATTACAACTTTAAAAGACATATACAATATTGAAAAAAGAAATCCCGAAAGAAAATTTAGCAAGCAGGAGTGCAGGGCAATGGCGTTCAGCTAGGAGCTAGCTAACTATGCAGCGTTGTTGGGCGAAAGCTGGGCCAGAAGACACGTGCTGTGTACTGTTAGTGTTGGGTTACCTCCCGCGGAAGATGGGCCAAGGACATGGGCTTGAAGGACGCGCCCGAACTTCGTCGCGACGACGTATCTGAACTTCTGAAGCAAGCAATCGATCGCCCGATCACAGGCATATAATACCGTCTCGGGCGTTCCTGCCGCCAAATCCAGTCAAGGTGAAATGAAAGCTCAAGAAGGCTTGGAAACCGTGGCTTATTTACTGAGGTTTTACTGCCTTGCGCCCGCCTGCTCAT
Organism: Puccinellia tenuiflora; assembly: GCA_012064385.1. Classification (NCBI taxonomy): domain Eukaryota; kingdom Viridiplantae; phylum Streptophyta; class Magnoliopsida; order Poales; family Poaceae; genus Puccinellia; species Puccinellia tenuiflora. Next base: position 191,517 of record QRDG01001572.1, read on the forward strand.
ATTCCCATCATCGAATTGAAGCGTCACGACTTCCAGCGCTATATATAACTACGATACGATACGATACGAGGAAGTCGACTGTACTCCTTCTGTAGCTCTCTAAGGCCTCGTTTGGTACGAGTGGTTGGGCCGGGATCGGAGGGGATATTCCACTAGCGGGTTAAAATCCCCAAAAATACCGGCCTGCTCGTTTGGTGCACGAGGGTGGGGTTGGGCCAGGCCGGAAGATCCACCCCAAAACCGCCCAACCCATGCGGTTTAGACGCCTCGAGGCTGACCTCGTGGATCGACCGGGGAGAAGAGAGGAAACGCGAGCGAGGCGACGCCGCCTCCTCCTATCGTTGGGCGCCGCCGCCTCCTCCCCGTCGTTGGGCGTCTCCTCCTCCTCCCTGTCGCCAGGTGCTGCTGCTGTCTTCATCGCTGGCTTTCTCCCCGGTATAGATCGACTCCCCTTGCTCGTCCCCTCTCTCCCATCTCCGTAGCCGCCGGCCGCCAGCCGCCGGCCGGCTCCCGTGTGATCTCCACCCCCCTCTCTAGATCCGGAGCATTTTCTTGGTAGAGCTGCTGCTGCTGCTTGCTTCCGTTGTTATTTTCTTGCTAAAGTTTGTGTTCTTTGCGTCAACTAGATCGGTTTCAGGAGTCAATTAGATCGGTTTCAGAGGCCATGTTGATGAAAGCAGTAGTATTCAGTGGTTGGAGTAGATCATACTAGTGCTAGTTGTAGCCTACAGATTTATGTACGTATACGTACTAGGCCATTGTGCAGGTTTCAGTGCTAGTACGTACTATCACAGCAGCCTCTCATCTACTTGGATGTTTTTCTGAGCAGCTAGCTGCATTTGTACAGATCTTTAGGTTAGCTCTTTGACGATTTTGTTTAGAAGGATGAACCAGTATTCAGTTTTTCTGCTTAGGTTCGATTACTGCTCCTGGTCTAGTCTATCGAACCGGTTTGTATCTAGATTTTGTTTGCAAGCCAAGTCCCTCATCGTTGATTACTCCTCCTCGTCTAGTCTATCGAATTCTCTACCAGCTTCTCGACGAACCGATACTCTAGCACTGTTTGAGCAAGTTTGAGCTGTGCAAAACTATTCGTGTATCCAGTACTGCGTGTGTGTCCATTGCTTGAGTTTGAGTTTGTGTCCAAGTGCAAAGCGTGAGTAGCTAGCTAGAGTAGAAGCTGATATTATGTTAACTAGCCATTATGTTAGCAGCCAAGGAAGAAAATGTGTGTATCATCTATATAAACCAGAACCGTGTGTACTTTATTTTTTGCTGATCTGCCTCATGACTTCTGATTGTGCAGCTCCGAGTATAGTTGGAGTGGACGACCCACCGCCATCGTGGGATCCGGTTTGCACGCCCAAATTCGGTATGCTTGCTTCTATCCTCTATATCTTGCTTTCTTTATGTACATGCTGTTATCTTATTATGTCTTAATTATGTCTTAGTGTGTCTTGTTAGCTCCTGTGATCTTATTATGTCTTAATTATGTCTTAGTGTGTCTTGTTAGCTCCTGTGATCTTATTATGTCTTAATTGCTCTAGTCTAGTGTTGCAATGGATTCACGGAGGCTCGATCGAATTAGGAAGAGAAGAGAGGATGATGATGATGAGATGATACTCATCATTTTGCCATTATTGAACCAACTGGGTAGTAGTGTACACTGTGACAAGAAGCAGCGGCATAGCTCCATCTTATATGGAAAGAAGCGTGTAAATGACATTCTTACAGGGCATGTTAAGAATTGTCGAGTAGCTTATAGAATGGAGCCACACATCTTCAGGGCCTTGGCATCTTACCTAAGAAGGGAGAAGCTCATATTGGATACAAGAATCAAGGTCGAAGAGAAGCTTGCTTTCTTTATGTACATGTTGTCACACAATGCATCCTTTGAGGACTTACAATTAGAATTCCAGCATAGTGGGTGGACATTCCATGAGTATATCAAGGCTTTCTTTGACATCATCCCTCTCCTAGCAAGTCGGTTTCTGAAACCTCCATCCACTGATGGACCACATCAAAAAATCTCTACAGACCCAAGATTCTATCCGTATTTCAAGGTTCTCACTTGACACTTCATAGTTCTTCTCTTATCTTTTAGTAGCTTTAAAAAAATAAAAATGACATCTAGTTCCATTTTATTTGCAGAACTGCCTAGGTCCTATAGATGGAACTCATGTACCTATAACAATGTCACCCGAAAGTGCGGCCCCATTTCGAAATAGGAAGGGCACCCTTAGCCATAACGTGATGATTGCATGTGACTTCGATCTCATGGTCACTTACATATCATGTGGATGGGAGGGGTCTGCTACAGATGCAAGAGTTCTGCGGTCTGCCATGAACAAAGGATTCAAAGTACCTAATGGCAAGTTTTATCTAGTGGATGGTGGTTATGCAAATACCCCGTCTTTTCTTGCACCATACCAGGGTGTCCGGTACCACTTGAAAGAGTTCGGGCATGGCCGCCATCGGCCACAGAACCATAAGGAGCTGTTCAACCATAGGCATGCCGTGCTACGCAATCATGTGGAAAGGGTCTTAGGTGTTCTTAAGAAGCGATTTTCCATTCTACATGTTGGCACATTTCATTCAATAAGGAACCAAGTCAAAATTCCAGCTGTTGCCTCTATCCTTCATAATATCATAAGAATGCACAATGGCGACGAGACTTGGCTTGACAACCAACCCAATAACATGAGAGACATCGCACCTCATGAGAGAGTGAAGGCTTACAAAGTATTCAAAAGTGCTGAAAACCGAGAGACGTTCCTCACTTCGGCGGATGTGGATCAAGAGACGACCATCATGTGGCTCCGGGAAGAAATTAAAGGTTTAGATTGAGGTATGCTTCTTTGTTTGTACCTGGTAATTGCAAGATGAAAAGAGAAGTAGACCTTGCTGTTCAGTTTCGCAACCCTGCTAGTATATTTAGTTCTGTTTTGGGAAGTGTGTAGGTGCTCAACTTGCTTGTGTGATGTTGGACAACTTTCTGGTCAGTACAAATAGAGGGTGCAAATACATGTGTTTTCCTGCAAAAAAAAGTGTGCACTCTGCTTTGAAATCCTCTGTAGCATGATTTATGTGTAGCTTCTCTCATATCACTATACTTTATATTGTTCTCTGACTTGGTAAAATGTCTATAGATCGAAGTTGGCGTGTTGCACAATTTCGTCCTGTTATTTTGTAGTCTGTACCAAAAAGCACATGTAGCTTCTCTGCTATCATTATACTTTCTATAGTTCTCTGAAATTTAGAACTGAGCCAAAAAGTACACTAGATGTCTCCATTGCTGATTTGGTTTGTAAATATATGATGCAAGGTTGCTTTGCTCCATCCTCCATGTAAATATATTTCTTGGTACTTTCTTGTGTCACTAGCACAAGTAGTAAGAGGAGGCAAATAATTAGTTTCTTTAGTACAACTACATATTTTTAAACTTTCTATCTAATGTATTTTTAACTAATTCTTTACAGCGGCGGGCAAAGTTGAAGAGGCATTCGTGTTGCTGAAGAGGCGTTCGTGTTGCTGAAGATGCTCTATCGTGTAGTTGATGTTCACTTTACTGCCTTCTGAATTCCTATGTGCTATGCAGTATTATACCTTCAGAAATCGTGTTCTGATATTTGATCTTGAAGATGCTTAGTCGACTAGTGTTTATGTCTCCACTTTGTTATGTAGTACTCGTATATCTCATTTTTTGGTACCCTGTTGTGCAATTTGGAAGCGCTGGTTCTGTTCGGTTTGACTCTTGCAAGGGGCATTAAAATTTTATCTGAATAACAATGGCATGTGTAGTAGATAAAAGTTCGAATTTTTATTTTGTCATGCTTGGTCAATCTGGCATGTGTAGTTTTGAATATATGAATCCCTGTGTGTATGAAACCCTGCGTACCAAACAGTCAGAATGAGACTTAGGGGTTGTAGGGGATTGTCAGGAAGAGGTTTTGAGGGGTTTGGAGGGGTTTAGGTGAGTGGAGGGGTTTCACCCAAACCCTGTGGGGATAATCCCCACTAATCCCCTCAAAACCCCTTGCACCAAACAAGGCCTAAAGGAAGAGAGAATGTCGTCCGCCTCAGAGCCAGATGTGAAGATCAAGTTCATGACGTACAACGTCTGGTCTAATGAGCACGTCGCGGTGTATCGAAGGATGCAGGCCATCTCCGATCTCATTGCGCGCCATGACCCGGACGTCATCTTCTTGCAGGTGTGTGAACACGCCATATATGTATCTGCCATGGTCGATCCTTATAGCCCAACTATTTCCCCTATGATGTTAGATTTTCCTATTCTTGTCTTACTGTCCCGGAACCGGATGCATGCAGGAGGTCACAAGGTATGCCCTCAAAGTCTTAGAGAGGTCTCCATGGTGGAGATTGTACAAGGCCAGTTACCAGGTGAAGCAAGGGGAGATACATTTCTGTGTTCTGGTACGTTGTTGAAATTATACTATGTACTCCATGGAGACCTACGTATGAGTACCCCGATGTTCGGCAACGGCATATCCCGGCGGATCCAGAACCCCGATGTTTGCTTTCAGCTTTGCTCGACTTGGAGCGATCCAAGGGCTCGCCGCCGCCAGGCGGATACCGCCCCATAGCGTGGGATCATAGCGTGCGCGTGGCGACGTGCCGCCTCCCTGGGCCGACACCGGCAGACGCCCGCTGTCTGGATCGACTCGACGGAGCTAGCACGTTCTTCAAGTACGCCTACGAGTGCGGCGACTGCAACGTCGTGCTCGCCGTCGACATGAGCTGGGATGACGACCTGGACGGGCCGTTCCCTGTGCCTGCGGGGGGAGGTGCATGGTTGGACGCCTGGTGCGAGCTCCGCGGCGACGATGGTGGCGGGTGGACCTACGACGTGGTGGCGAACCCGATGCTGAGGGGGCGCAAGCCGGAGAGGAAGAGGCCGGATAGGTTCATCTGCAAACTGAGGGACTTCACACTGGACAGTATCGAGATCATCGGTGTGGATGCCATTCCGGGTGTTATGTACGCTGATGACAAGGGAGGCGTGTGTAACGATCCTTGCTAGTGGCAACACACCAAATAGCTCAGATTCGGGGATACAACCACAGATCAACAGATCTGGACAGAATTTAGAGTTCAAGGGAGGGAGAGAGAAGTAGGAAGGGAATTAGGTTACAAGCGTTATACGCCAAATGATCATCCATGAACCCTAACTCACTGGAGTCCACCTTACATACTTCTCTCGCCCAGTACGCTCTCCACAGCCAAGTTCGGGTCAGGCGTGATCCACTGGGCTTCAACATCGATGTGGCCCATTTGGTCGACCTGGGCTGGACTAAGTGCGTGTCATGGACCCGGTACTTGACATACTCCTCCCCTTGAAAGTCGGCTTGCCCCCAAGCCGATGAAGATTTACCTCCAGGGTCCCATGAAAGAGCCAAGTACAGTGCCTGTTTGTAGATATCCCAATGCAAAAATTTCTGCCCAACTGAGTCATCTGGTTCGCAGGCGCAGCTAACTTCAGAAAACACCCGTTGAATTGCAAACTCGAGCCACCAGTGTAGTTTGTAGTGATCAGCAACTAAAAGTCGACAAGAGCTTGCATTTGCCTTCAGAAGTTCAGCATTTTGGAGGCATGTAGCTAGCATAGCCAAGTAGGTACCCATAACAAGGACTCGCCCAAATAAGATCTTTCTGAACCCATCGAACTCATACCTTGGTTGGAAGGTTGTACAGCAGCAGTTAAACCATGTATGCAAACCAGGATTCCAGGGGAAGCTCAACCAAACATAGGTAGAGTAAATGTGCAGTTCTAACCATAGGATGGTGATTCCATTTATCTCAACTTTTGGCATCACATACAGCTCAAGGGAAAACGAATTTTTACTAGTAGTAGGACCAACCTCCACTGCTGTTTGATAGCTCCCAGCGATGAGGTTCTCAAGTTGCACAAGAGATGTGGTACGGTGGTGTGTAATATCTGAAGCTAATGGATGCATATCATCAGAATTCTTGTACTGATGCACCACGGTTGCCCGAAATGCTGATGGACAAACTCCAGTACTATTTCCAGGGTAGTAGGGAACTCCCATAAAGTATTCTCTAATGCCCGGATCCCATATCATCAGAAACTTAACATCACAACTGACACTCTTCAAGACAGCAACAAGGGCAAGATGTGTATTAGCTAACGCAGAAAGATTTATCCCAGATTGCTTGCAAGAAGTATTATTCCCAATGCATGGTATTATGCTGTAGAGGTTCTTGGCAATCCACTGAATGTAATGACAAAGAATACCAGCTTGTAACATCAAACACAACTGAAATGCAGACTTCCAATTAGATGCACTCACCGGCTGCACCCAGAATTCAGCCACGCAATTTTTTGTGACAATACCAAACTGCCCAAAACACTTGTCCTGATGTTTTTCTCGATCAGGTTGACACCAATGTGGACATACAGTAGGATTAGTGGAATGTAAAGAAGTTGTGCACTGCACCACCATTTTCTGACAACCAGTAAACAGGCATTGGAAGCAACTTCCAGAACCATCACTGCAAATCGGCAAGGGGTATCTAGATTTTGGAAAAACAAGTACCATCTGCACATCCTCGATCAAAAGTTTCAGTGTTATACCTTGAGGTGTTTGCCATGGTTTCAGTGAACTGGGTGTCGGCCAAAAGCAAACAAAGGATGGCCATGGCATTGGGCGTTCCTGCTCCTTTTGATGTACACTACAAGTCATTGGCAGCTTAGACATGACTCCAATCAGCTGGGGTATCATAGAGGCCAGCGGGGTCTTCTCCAGTTCACGCGCCGGCACATGCATATCGGGTGGGTGCGGTGGCACACGGATAGCAGCAACTAGCACACCGGCTGCTAGAACGGGCACACCGCTTGCGAGAGCAGTATTGACCGCCTCACACTGCTTGGAAGATACTTGTCGGCATTCCATCGAGCACCTAGCGGGCGCCAGCATGACAGGCTTGGGAACAACAGAGAGCTGCAGCATACTGCCCATCCCCAGCTCTATGCTGACCGGGGCTTCCTCGGGCCTTGCTGGTACTGGTACTGGGGCAGTTGGTGGCGGAGCGGTGGTGGTCGCAGCTGCCGCAGTGGTCGTCCAAGGTGGAGCATGTTGGGGCGCGGTGGGTGGCGATGTGGTAGTAGTTGATGGCGACCAACTCGCCGCAGCGTTGTGATCGTCCATCGGGGCGAGCTTGGCGAGTATGCGTTCCAGCTTGGCCGAGAGCTCGGCCAAACTCTCCATGACCGGCTTCTCGTCCGCCGCGGTGAGAGCCGACGGAGCAGGGGCAGGTGATGCCCGGACGCAGACCGCGGCAGGGGTGGCATCAACGCTCGCCACGGAGATGGGTGCCGGCAGAGGAGCCGCCACCAGAGTGCACGCCGGTGCTCGTGACGCCTGTCGCGCGTCCTGCGACTTGAGCATGCGCTCAGTGGCGAGCCGCAGCTCCTTGCAGCTCTCCGTGGTCTGCTTCGCAGTCTCCGCGACCGACGCAAGGCCGGTGAGAGCAGTACTCAGCTGAGCGGCCAGGGCCTCAAGGGTGATTGCCATGGCGTGGGGTGGATGGGTGGGGATTTTTTTGTGAGGAATTTTTCAGAAATTTCTGGGGTCAGATCCGAAGATTGCTGGCTCTGATACCAAATGTAACGATCCTTGCTAGTGGCAACACACCAAATAGCTCAGATTCGGGGATACAACCACAGATCAACAGATCTGGACAGAATTTAGAATTCAAGGGAGGGAGAGAGAAGTAGGAAGGGAATTAGGTTACAAGCGTTATACGCCAAATGATCATCCATGAACCCTAACTCACTGGAGTCCACCTTACATACTTCTCTCGCCCAGTACGCTCTCCACAGCCAGGTTCGGGTCAGACGTGATCCATTGGGCTTCAACATCGATGTGGCCCATTTGGTCGACCTGGGCTGGACTAAGTGCGTGTCATGGACCCGGTACCTGACAGCGTGGTGCCGGTTCTGCCCAGTCATCACTTCGGCTTGGTGCTCACCATCTCTCGCAAAAAGAACTACTCCTAGTTCTGTTGGTCTACCGGGAGTTGCATCGAAGACATGCTCTCTAGCTATGTGCCAATCTTGACATCGACCGTTATATATGTATCTTTCTTTCGCCAGGTTTTGCTCTTGTGGTATTTGAAAACTATCGAGTTGCACTTGCACTGTGGTATAAGTGTATAATAATAACTAATATAATAGCAGTACTACTAAGCACGGGAAAAAATGGAGCGCTACTAAGGAATTGAGATTTCTTGCTGCTTTCTTCCTGAAGGTTAATATAGAAACGCGCAGATCCCCCGTGGGTTCTCGAAAAAAAACTGCTCCGGAGCTCCAGTGATTGCTTTATTTAAAAAAATTCAAGGATCATATTTATAAATTTAAAAAAATGTTAGAAAGATCTCTCATGTTGTTAATAATGTATCCACAAACGTGCAAAATATTAATTTGACATACTTTATATTTTAAACTACACAAAAATGACAAATGTGTGGATACGCGTATACCCATTTTTAAATCTAAGAAATATACAAGATTTTGTCATTTCTCTGTAGCCGCCTGTAATATAAAGAATTTGGCAATGTGATTTGCATGCTTATATGATAGATCATTAACAACACCCAGAATTTTATTTCATATTTTTCTAAACACTATAAATATGGTTTTTAAATTGTTCAAATTAAAGGGATCAATGGAACTGAGGCGGCCCCAAATGACTTTTCGGCTATTTCGACGCTAATAGCACGATATAGCATAACTCGAGAGTCCGCAGTAAATTTTATTATTTTTGCTCGCTATGTTGCTATTTTGTGAAATAACACGTTTTGTTGTGCTAAAACGTCATAGTGTTAGCGTGCTATTTTTTTCCAGCTTATTGACCCAAAGGCCTGAATTTTCCACCTTCGAAAGAAGAAGATGAAGTTGCTTCTTGCTTATCATGGTGATGAAATGTACTCTGCTAGTTCCTCTTCTAAATCGGAAGATGAAATCACTAATGTTGATAATTCCGAATAACAATTGTCGCCTGGGTTGTTGATATTACGGTTCTAGAAAATTGAATAGTGATTTTTTGTATGTGGTTATACATATAGTTATGGTATTTTTGAACTATATCCTTTATTTTTATTGAAATCCTTTCTGTTAAGGCTATATCTTGGTAAAATTCAATTTGGCTCCGGGGTGCATATGCACCCGATTAAAAAAGAATTGGGATGTAGAAAAATTAGGAAAATAAATTTTAACGGATACATCTTCACATTTTATATGTACACAAAGTCGATTCGCGGAGAACCGACATTTTGTGTGGCCTGTGTAAAAAGACAAAAAAATGTCTCAAGAAAAGCCTTATTTTAGCACCAAAGTTTCTTTCCTTTCCTCTGTGCGCTCCATTGGCGCTGCATCACTTCTCATTATTATACACCGCAAGAAGGTGGAATAGGGTTTCATGGACGAATGGTTTAGAATCAAGCATTGTCTCTTCAACGAAAGTTGTTTTGGACGATGTCATGGAGGCGTCGGCGCACATTACGACCGCGGACATGAGCGTTCATGCTCGTCGCACATGTCGTTAAACCTCCCGTTGATGTCAACTCCCCCTTTCTCATGGTTCCTTCTTCATCCTCTTCCCATATTTATCCAGATTTCATCATAATTGTGTTCATTCCCGCATACAAATAAATACCCAAGAAGATTGTGCAATATTTGCAATTATTAGTGATTAGTTGTAGATTTTAATAAATAATCAAAGATATTGTTTGAATTATCTTGTTTTTAATGCAGATGAAATGAGTAGCCCTACGTCTAACCACGGGAGGTTGACGTAAACCGTACGTCTGGATTTGGCCAAGGGTTGCAACGACTGGCGGATCCGGCACTAGGGGTGCGACGGTGACCTCGCAGACAGTTCGAGGCTAGGAAGAGTGACATCTCGCTTGGATGGTGTCGGGGCGTTGTCCAAATGTGGACGGCTTCAAGGGGAATCTATATGAAAATTGCCTATATTTATTTTACGCGAGTTACTAGATGTTCTTAGATTTTTTAAGGGTATCTTAGAATATTTTTTTAGTGAAATCTTAGAATATATAGTATGTTTTTAAGGGTATTGGGCCTGCTGCGATGGGCTGGCGTAGCTGAAAACACGGGGCGGATTCAATCGAGGATGCCGAGTCAAGTCGCCGAGCAACGCCGCCGCATTTGCCGCGGCGCGCGATCGCAGCCTTTAACCCGCGCCACCCTGCGCGCGCGCGCGGCATTCTCGTCTCCAGGCGTTCATCGTGCTCTCCCCCTCTCCTGACCGGAGAGAAACGGGCCGCCGGGGAGAAGGAGGGGAGGAATGGCGTCGTCGGCGGACTCGTCCCCCACGAAATGGGGCCCCAAGGAGCAGCGCAGCGTCTATCTCCGCTGGTTCTACCTCGCCGACGACGGTACGTTCCACCATTCCCGCTGATTAGGTTTCTCTGTCGATCTGTCGGTAAATGTTGCTGAGTGAGTTCCCTCGGATGGTCATGGAAGACGGGGACGGGCGCTTGACGGGGAGAGACGCGCTCAAGTTCTTCGCCATGTCCAAGCTCTCCAGGGACGAGCTCAAGCAGGTGCGCTCCTCGATGCACAATGCCAGCCACTGAATCATCCACATTTCTGCACCCTAGATATCATTGTTCGCTCATTCGATTTGATTTACTGAAAACGTGGGTTGCTACACGAACACATAAGGCGTTACACTTTATACAGTACACTCACCTCTCCTGTATACATTCATGTTACACATCCTCTATTGTCTGAATGAACAAAAGAACCTCTAATGTTCCTCTGCTATTTTTTCCTGGAAGATGCATATATTTTTCTTTGACTGAATTTTCATCTTCGCCAATACAAAATCTGTACCTCCGTGACCAACACCTATTCAGGTTTGGGCGATTGCTGATTCTAAACGTCAGGGTTATCTTGGATTCTTCGAGTTTATGACCGCTATGCAGGTTTGTCCACGATAATGGTTCTACTTCATTTCTGCTTCTGCACATGTGAATATATTCTTGCACCTTATCAAAGGTTATAATTTTGAACGGATGGGAATGTGCAGCTGGTTTCTCTGGCACAGGCAGGGCAGGAGATCAGTCAAGACACCCTTGCACATGCAGGTATATTTGACACACATTTTCCGGTTAATTTTCATGGATGTGTTAGAACTTAGAACAAACTATTTCTAATTTACTGTTTCCTGTTACTTCAGATTTGGGTTGTTTGCAGCCTCCGACAATGGAAGGTCTGGATAAAAAACTAGTATGTGTACAGTAATCTTTAACTTTCGTTTGCATCAGTTAATACTGCTGCAATATGGCCTTAATTATTTCACCCCAACTTACTTTCTGTTTTCAACCCTAGAAGAAAAAGAGTTCTGCAAATAAGAGCAGCTCCGATATTGTTGGTACGGGTTGTTACATTACTACCTAATTGTAGACTCCAGCAGTTCATTGTTGCACCTAGTCTAGAGGCTAATTTTGATTGTTTTTCTTGTTGATCATGCAGCATACCATCCAATCGAATCACCTATATCAGCTAACTGGTTTAACTCGAAGTCGGGAAAGAAGGTACATTGGCTAGTTGTGTTCAGAACTGCAGATGGTCTCAAAAACTATTTTTGCTTGAACAATTGCATTATAAAATATTTTTCATTTTGCAGATTGCTTTGAAATCAGTTACCTCGATCATCGATGGACTAAAGAAATCATACATTGAGAAACTGAGGCCTTTAGAAAAGACTTATCAATATAATGACTTTGTTTCACCTTTGTTGGTGAGTCTTACCATACTATCCTTCGCCCTTTTGTTTTCTTTCTCCCTAGTTACATTTGGTTTCATGCGTTTCTTTGCCTTTTCCTTTAGAACTTATAGCGAAGCGAGCATTTGTTCAACATAAAGAAGCTCCTATAATTGGGACATACATAACAATTTTGGTAAATAAGCAAAAGACTACCAAAAATTATACAAGAAAGTAAATACACAATTCTTGTTCGCTGCCTGCGTTTGTCAAAGGAGGGCTCCTTTGAGCTAATTACGTATCTTAGCTCGTGCTATGTAAAAATATTAATTAGAAACAATCCTTGCATTCTTCATTTCTACAGCTTAATTGTGAAACTTGCATTGCTAAGATAATAAACGATGTTCTTCATGTTCTTCCGAATTTACATGCTTGGCTTATAGTCATTTTTTGGAGCAACCTGGAGGGGCCCTGTCTTTTAATTAATCATATGTAATGTTTTTGAAGTTATCTGTTTATAGACTAGCAGCGATTTTGATGCGAAGCCAATGGTCATGCTATTGGGTCAATACTCCACCGGAAAAACCACATTCATAAAGCATTTACTGAAGACAAGTTATCCAGGTAAGCAAGATGGGTTGTTGTTCCTTCCCTTTCTTCCTTTCTGTATTTAGACTTGAGAATCAGTTGCACCTTTTTTTTGGCATCTCATGTTTTGTTGTCTACCGTTTAATAGTATCTTTGATATTACTTCTTTAGGTGCCCATATTGGACCAGAGCCTACAACCGACAGATTTGTTGTTATTACTGTAAGTTCTCCACAGAGATGTCGATGTCACTCTCTGCCTAACTCTATCTCCCACTCCCATTTTGATGATACATTTTTGCACTAATGCAGTCTGGACCAGATGAAAGATGCATTCCTGGGAATACAATTGCTGTGCAGGCTGACATGCCATACAGTGGCCTGTCATCGTTTGGAACGGCATTTTTATCGAAGTTCGAGTGTTCTCAGATGCCTCATCCAGTATATCCTCTGTTGCGCCGAGTAGTTACTATTTCACTATTTTCTTGTAGTTTGGAGACAATAACTAATATTAAGCTTTATTTTTTCTTTGCCAAGTTGCTGGATCATATTACCTTCGTGGACACTCCTGGAGTCTTATCAGGGGAGAAGCAGAGGACGCAGCGCAGCTACGATTTCACCGGAGTCACATCATGGTTTGCGGCCAAGTGTGACCTGATCCTTCTCCTATTTGATCCCCACAAGCTCGACATCAGCGACGAGTTCAAGCGTGTAATTGGGTCGCTACGTGGACACGATGACAAAATACGGATAGTCCTCAACAAAGCAGACCAAGTTGACGCGCAGCAGGTGAATGTGCCTGCTTGTTTCCATGCCTTCCTCAATATCTGAGCATATTCCTGAAAACATCGGAGTATCTTATTTGAAGTTTTCATATCCCAAGTGGCAGCAGATAGAATACCTAAGCTGACTGAAAGCAACAGATATCTTTTAAAGTGAAAGCAAATGAGAAATCATGTATACATTTATAGATTTGAAGACTTCATAACCAAGTGTCAGATAATAGAGCATGGAATTAAGACCGCTGGAAGCAGCTGATATCTAAGTGGAATCAACTTTGTGCATATCCAATATTATATCTATGCCGATTCAAATGAATTGATGACTTTTCTACTGGGGAAACAGCTGATGAGAGTCTATGGAGCGCTGCTATGGTCGCTGGGCAAATGCCTGAACACGCCAGAAGTCATGCGTGTGTACATAGGGTACACAGCGTCAACTCATACATCGATCTGATGTACTAGTAGTATTTAATTACAATGCATCATCGTCAATGATTACACTAGACTATCTTTTTTTATGTGTGTGCAGATCGTTCAACGACAAGCCGATCCGGGAGACGGCGGCGGGGCCGCTGGGGATGGAGCTGTTCGAGCGAGAGCAGGAGGACCTGCTGTCGGACCTGAACGACATTCCCAAGAAGGCGTGCGACCGCCGGGTAAGCAAAGCCGAGCGATCAGTATGAATGTATTAAGAAGCCCCGGCACTCAGTTAACTTAAAACCGAGAAACTTTGCAACGATTTTTCATGGCAGATCAACGAGTTTGTGAAGCGTGCTCGGTCGGCGAAGGTGCACGCGCACATCATCAGCCACCTGAAGAAGGAGATGCCGGCGCTGATGGGGAAGGCCAAGGCGCAGCAGAAGCTGCTGGACACCCTGGACGAGCAGTTCGCCAAGGTTACCAAAACCACCTGAGATTCAGAAGTAACTGCTTGGTTTCTGAATCTGAAATATTGGTGGTGCTGGTGGCATGGCAGGTCCAGAAGGAGATGCGGCTGCCGGCGGGGGACTTCCCGAGCGTGGAGGAGTACCGGCAGACGCTGAGCGCGTACAGCTTCGACCAGTTCGAGCGGCTGCGGCCGAAGATGGTGCAGGGCGTGGACGACATGCTCGCCTACGACATCCCCGACCTCCTCAAGCAGTTCAGGAACCCATACGATTGACTCGAGCGGCCGTCGATGATTGAGTTCCATGATTGAGGCAATTGCACCGATAGTAGAAGAACTTGTCCACATGTGCATATTTATACAACTTCTTGTGCAAAGTGTGGTGCGGTGGTACAAAAAAAATTGATTGGACGTGCAAATTCATACAAAGCCAATTAGGGGCTGACACATGTCCCCGTCCACGCTGGAAAAAGCCACAGGGGTGGCGCTGGCAATTTTGTGACCCCCCGCCCCCTTGCTTCTCACTTATTCTGTTGATGCTCCTCTTGACAGGCTGTTGCAATTTTAGAAAAAGCAACCCGTTTTGTTTTGTTTTTTCTATTTGGTACCCGTCCACGCAGCAATCACTCGGTAGTTGCCACTTTCACCACCATGGAGCGCTCAAAGTGGCGAGGAGAACGGAGCTTTAGCTTGACCTAGGCGACGATAGCTGAAGATCCGCACAACCGGTACTAGGGCGAAGAGCCTCTGCACTACGGTGAGTTCCGTCTCGGATATGAGCTGTTTAGGTGGTCGCTGGTCCGCTCATGGCGTGGGCGCGGTTAGGGTGAAATCTCCGGTTTCCCATCTATTTTTTGAGGTCAAACGAAGTTATGTACGCAGTGTTGATGTGTAGGAATCGTTTCCCCTCAATTTATGGGCACAAAATCTGTTTTTTGAGGTTGTCCCGTCTCGGTGTTGAAAGGACACGGATGTCGCCTAGAGGGGGGTGAATAGGCGATTTAAAATTATTACGGTTAACGCTTGAATAAATGCGGAATAAAACTAACGTTTAAGTTATCAAGCCAAAACTTAAACTAGCTAGGTTTACCTATGTGCACCAACAACTTATGCTAAGCAATAATCAACTATGAGATAGCAAGATATATAACTTCAAACTCTATGGCTATCACAAAGTAAATAGCATAAGTAAGAAACTCGGATATAGAAATACCGAGGCACTTGGAGACGATGATTTATCCCGAAGTTCACTTCCCAATGAAAGCTAGTCTCCGTTGGAGCGGCGCGGTGTTCACCGATGTGAAACACCGAGTAGCCTTGATATGGCACACCGTATCTCCGTTGTGTCTTACCACCGATGTGGCGAGGCACTTGTCACTATGTTGCCATTGAGGTTGACAACTAGAACCTTTACAATGATGAAGCACACTCCACAAGCTGGAGGGTCTTCACCAAATGCACCGAGCCACCAAGACTCGATGCCCAAGGCCGAGGCACACACCACAACTTAATTGGTGGCTCCCGGCAATGTCTTCGTAGCTACCAAAGATCTGAAGCGAACAAGGTTGGGCCTCCCTCCACAACCTAATTGGAGGCTCCCAACAAATCCCGTGAGCCACCAAGACTCCGAGAGATCAACAACCGTCTAGGGTACCAACGTGCCCTAGAGGAACAAGCTCTAGGGCACCAAAGCACCCAAGAGTAACAAGCTTCTCAACTTCACTTCCACGTATCACCGTGGAGAACTCAAACTGATGCAACTAATGCAATGGCAAGAACACACCAAGTGGTCAAATCCTTCTCTCTAAAATCTAACCAAAGCAACTAATGCTATGCAGCGATTTAAGAGGAAGAACAAAGGAGAAACACTAAGAAACTCCAAATATCTAGATCCAAAGGGTTCCCCTCACTTAGAGGAGAAAACGATCGGTGGAAACGCGGATCTAGACCTCCTCTCTCTTTTCCCTAAAAAACTAGCAATAACTATTGGAGGGATTGAGAGATAACAAAGCTCAAAAGGATGGCAACAATGGAGGAAAATGAGCTCAAGAGTTGGGCAAAAAGTCAAGTTCATTTGGGGAAGAAACCCCTTAAATAGGAAGGGTAAAATTCTGCCCGTTGAAGGCAAAAGGCACGAGGCAGGCCAAGCTGACCAAATGGCTGGCCAGGGCGTTGCGTAGCCCAGCCAGTAGCCCGGCCATGATGGCCGGCCCCCTACAGAGGAGCCCCGGCCATTTGCCCAGCCAGGCCGGCCAAGTGGCTGGCCAGGTTCTTTCCCCTTTTTTTTCTTTCTTTTCTTTTCTTTTTTCTGTCTAGAAAATGTCCGATACCGGAAATGCAATAACTTTTGTATCCAGACTCCGTTTTCGATAATCTTGGACTCGTTGGAATCACCACAAGGAGCACCACAATATTATGCATAGAAACATCATAGTCCAACATGGGAGGTTAAAACCAAATGGTGAAATGTTAGATCTCTCTCTAAATGAATAACCGGCAAACCCCCAAAATCAAAAACGCAATAAGTCTTTCATACGAAATCCGTTTTTGATGAACTTGAGCTTGTATTGAAGATCAAGACAAGCTCTAAAACCACATCAAGATAAAAGCCACATAAGAATAGGCAATGGAGATTTTGGTATGGGTAGGAAGGTGTGAACCTTTCCTTACTTAGTGAATCGGCAAAATCTTCACCACCGAAAACGCAATAGACGATGCAACGAAATCCGTTTTCGGTGAACTTGGTCTTGTCATGACAAGCACGACAAGCACCAAGGCCACACCACGATAAGAGACAAATAAGAACCAATAAAGATGATTGCAAGAATGCAAGGATGCAAAGGTTTGAGCTCTCTACGACCGATACGTTAAAGCTCACTTGAGAGGCCCTCTTGATAGTACGGTTACCTATCCTAAAACCCAGTCTCCCAACTACACCGTGAGACCGGTAAAATAGAAACCCTAACAAGATCATACCTTTGCCTTGCGCATTCCACTTGAGCTAGATGAGGTCGATCTTGATCTCCTCTCAAGTGGATCACCTTTCTTGATTATGCTTTGCTCGGTGAAGACTCAAAGATTGCTCCCCCATACGCCACCATGGGAGATCATCTTCACTTGACCATTATCTCCAAAAGGGTGACAAGCTCCAAGCATGTGATCTATTCAATATGCTCTTCTTAGACTTGCACTAATCAACTTGTATCTTTACTTATCTCTTCATAAGGATGATGTCTTGAAGATCAACATGAACATTCACTCAATCTTAATCTTCAAGACATACTTGCACTATGCTCAACACCATCACGACCATTCTTCAGATAACACTTTAAACCTCTTGGTCATCACTTAATATTCTTCTTTCCACCTTGAAACCAACATATGGTCTTCAAGCACTCCTATGGACAAACACTACAAGTATAACTCAATGCAACCATTAGTCCATAGAGATTGTCATTAATTACCAAAACAACACATGGGGGCAACTATGCTCTTTCAATCTCCTCCATTTTGGTAATTGATGACAATCCCTTTTAAGAGGGTTTATATAATGAATTAAGCAACCTTACGAAGCAAGGATGCATGAGCATGAGAGGCAAATGCTTAAGAACCAAACGAAAGCATAAAATCAAATTCCCTTAAACCCTCTATACTTCTCCCCCATTGGCATCGATTGTCGAAATGGGAAGAAAAATTTAGAAAGCCAATATAATATGAATTCTTCCATAAAGTGTGCATTTCTCAAAATGTGAGTGGAATCAAATGCACATATCCATTGACGAATAATTAGAGGAAATCAAACTATATTGAGGATCAAAGATTGCAAATAAGATGAAGTCATTCTAAACATCTCCACAAAGGAGATAGGCAATCAAAAAGATCCGAAGTGAGAGTTCTAAATAAAAACGGAGAAGCTCCCCAATGTTCATGCTCTATTGAGGAGTGCACAAATATGGAATCCTCGCTCCCCCAAAATCATCTAGAACACTCACCAAGTGCAGGGATGTAAAATTAAAGCAAAACAAAGCACTTGCACCAAAGATGTGGTTGAGCCATAAGGAGATACCAATTAAAAGAAACTATCAAGAAAGGTCCAACCAAGAGTATGTGTGTGTGACAAGACAATTAATTTGGTAAGACACATAGTCTTAACCAAATGGAAATAAGTTATATATCAAGTATTGACACACGCAACTTTACAAAGAAGATTTTTAAAAAATAATATGTTCACAACCTCAAGGATACCAATCTTTAAAAATTCAACATAGGATAGGCCCAACCGAGATAAAAAAAAGATTTTTAAAAGGGTATGTTCACAAGCTTAGGGATGCCAATTGGAAACTAAAACCAATTGAAAATGCCAAAAGCTAGTGAGAGCATTTAGCCAATAAAATTCAACATGCTCACCATGGTAAGCATGAAGTAAAAAGATCTTTAATAGAACTTGAGTGCGCAAAGATACCAATAAAAATGAGACAAGCACTCATGAGACAATTTTGGAGCCACCAAAGAATTATAGATAAAAGCAAGGTAGCTCAAAAGAATTAGGATACCAACTAAAAGATGACCTCTCTCATATGTATAGGTTTCTAAGTAGACAAATCATTGATGATATACATCCACAAAGAAACTTGCACATATGAGATGGTTGATAACGTGGAAACCATGGTATCCAAAAGGGAAGTCATGAATATACAAAAGAGATTATTTCTTAAAAACATAGCACATAGCTCAAATTTATCTCATTGTATATAAATGAACTTCAAGAATATCAAAGACATCACACATATCACTAAGGGAACAAGAGATAGTGAAGATGCTTTGAGATAGGCAACAAGTATCATAAACAAATAATACCAATTGAGGAAAAAGGTTTTTGCAATTTCATCACAAATATCACAAAGATATATCATGTGAAGGAAACAAGCCAAAACCACAACAATTGCAAAATAGGAGCTTTCATGCTAAGAAACAACCTACACAAGGTTGAAACTAGAAAAGTATGCATGAGGTAGATACTTGTTACCGAGATACACTGACGATGAAGAAGATGAGGGTTTGTTTATCATCAAAGCTTGACTCCAAAAATCACACGGTGAGAACACCTTCCTTATGAATGAGGCAAGCATCCAATGTATCTCCATTGTACCTAAAACACAATTTAAGCACAAAATGGTTCCCAAACTCATTGGGTCCCATAGTAGTTAGATAAACTACAATATATAGGAAACACTCCGCATAAATATGTGCATATAGATATGAAATTGAATTTCATGCACATCTTAGCCGGTTTAGGATTTGGTGGAGTATCCCCTATATATTGGAACTAAAAGACTAGCATGCCATAAAATATACATACTACTACATATGCATGCATAGACTCATGAGAACCAAGAGAGATACAATTTGGACAAAAACACCAAGTAAACAAAGAAGAGAGCACACCAAGGTGTGACACAAAAAGGTTGTCCAAATTATATCAAGGTCCAAATCAACACATGATTGAGGAAAAATCAAATCAAACAAATGATTGATTCAAAAACACATCAACACATGAAGTGAGATATCAATAGGAATCAAATCAAACAACACATGAGAGATAAGACACCAATTGAAAATAGGATACCACTAGGAGAAAAGATACCAAGAAGAGGATAATACTTGACCGGAAGCAAGTAAAGTGAAATAAATCAATAAGGTATCAAAACTCCCACAATAAATATCAATTGGAACAAATATCTATGGAGGAGATATTAAATCCCAATTAATACCAATTGAAGGTACCAAAGCAATGCCGATGAGCATAACAGACAAAAGGAGAGATGCTCAAATGGCTTTCCTCATTCAAGGAGATAAACATAAAACGGGGAATGAGAAAGCAAGACTCCTAAGAGAGAGCAAGGTTACACCAAATAAACCAAACACCCTCTACACTTTTAATGATGGCACAAAGCATCAAGAGAAAAATATCTGTCTTCCATAAACACATACGATAGAAATCAAATTCCAATTGAAAGGATCAAATATTGATAAATAGAATAGTGTTCTAAATAAAAAGGAATGCTCCCCCAAGATTCATGCATTATTTTTGATATTTGCATTTAAATACAAAATGCACGCACAAGGGATCATTACTCTTCATATTTTATTTACAATACTAAACACTACCAATTGAAAATTAGGATCCATGCAAGAGGCAAGGAAGGCAATGGGAGTCAAAATAAATATTTTGGCAAGAGATGGGGCAAATAAAAGCCAGTGCCAATGTAAGGATAATCAAAAATATTCTATCACAAACATAAATATGGATTGTCCAAGGACAATGACCATTTGGAATTATTTTCCCGGTGATAGAGATATCAACGAATATCCTCACAAGATAAAAACATATGGAAAGAGATAAGAAATAAAACACCATATTTTAATAAAGTTTGTTGGTAGTTCCAACTATTCAAACCAACCGGCAAGGCCATGGTTAGAATAATATGGAACAAATGGTTTCTCAAATAATATATGGGAATGCATATTAGAGAGAAACCGTACAAAGCAAACTCACACAAACAAGAGCCAAAGGGTAACCACAAAGGAAAATTAGAACTTGTTTGAGCAAAGATGCCACATAGGAATAAGATAATTTATAATATCAAATCTAAGTGGCAAACCTCGAATGTTCACATTTTGTGGGATTGTAATATGCACATAGCTTATTACTCCCCCATAATGTGATAATTCATTTTATCTAAGCAAGAGGCAAACAAAACCAACTAGAAAAATTAATGAACATTGTAGAATTTGAATGTCTCATGTAATGCCCGGGGTTTTTCCCCAAATTAGAATTGCCTTTTATTTTATTTTTGCATCATCATGACATCAGCATCATCGCATCGCATGTTTTTTACCGCAAAAATTATTTTTATTAAACACTATTTTATTTTTGCTAAAATTGTCGGAAAATATTTTACCGAGACAGTCGTCTCCGTTTTTGAAAATTATTTGCCAAATTAAATTTTTGTAAATAAAAATGTTTTGAGATGCGAGAGAGCAGCCCAAAACCTGGCCCAAGCCCATCTAACCTCAAACCCTAGGGTTTCCCCCTGGAAACTTCTTTTCCCACCCCCTGTGTTTTTGTAGCCACCCTCTTCCTTTTTCGTCGTATCGCAATCATGCCCTTCCACCTCTCAACCGGGTCCTTTCTCCTTTCTTTTAGGGCCCTGACCTTTTTTTTCTCTCCCTATTATCCTTTTCCTCTCTTCTTCCTCTCCCTGCTTCTCTCCCGTGCGTGTTCCCTCCCGCACGCAGCACACCCGACCTGCTCCCTCCCGAGCCCATCCTCTGGGCGCGCACCTCCCCGTCGACCTTGCTCCGGCCGCATCCTCTCTCCCTCACCTTCTCTCCTCCACGCCGGGCTCTCCTTCTCCCTCATCCTGAGCTCCCCAAGTCCGCCGCGCCGCGCCTCCCCTGCGCTCCCTCCACTCCGGCCACGCCCCAAGCCGCCCTCTCTCTCCCGCCGAGTTCCTCCTCCCCGACCGTGCCTCGGCCGCCGGCCTCCGCCAGGCCCGGCCCCCTCCTCTGCGTCTCCTGCCGCGGACGTCCTCCTCCACGCCGTGCTCGCCGCCGACCGTCCGCCCTCCTCCCGTTTCCCGTCTTCCCGTCCACCTCGGCCGGTCTACTCCACGCGTTTCTCCTCCTACGGCCAAGCTCCAGTTCGTCTGCTTCCCACGCCTATGCTCCTCCGCTCTGCTGCTTGTTCCCGTCCCCGACGCGTGCTACGTCGTGCGTGTCTCCTGCCGGGTCGACTGCTGCTACCCGGACGTGTCTGTCCTCGTTGCCTCCTGGTGCCCTGGCCGTGCATCTCCCCGTGATGTGCTTCCGTGTGTTCCCCGACGCATCCGTGCCGGTTCCCCGATGTGCCTCCGTTCCCGTTCCCGATCCCCGTTTCCCGCCGTGAATCGGTTCCCGACGCCAAGATCTTCATGGATGTGTCAAGTTCTCCGTGTCCGTGAACGACTCCGGTACCCGAGTTCTCCGACCCCGATGACCGAAGACGGATACGACAAGATCTACCCCGACCGGAACCCGCCAAGTTCTCCGATGCCGAGTACCCCGACCACCGTGGACCCTGTCGACCCCGAAGCCCGGAACGACAAGATCCGCCATGATGATGACCCGAGTACGACTACTTCCACTACATCGACTACTTCCTCGACGTCGACTGCTTCGACTACTTCGACCCCGGATGGATGACTACCTCGACTACTTCGACTCCGGATGAACGACTACTTCGACTATTTCGACTACAACGACTACTTCGACTACTTCCGCTCCGAATCCGAAGTTCCCCCGAATCCGATGTGTGACCCCAACCCTAGCCCTATCTACCATATATGCGTATCTTATAAAATCATGCATCATTAATTAAACATCGCACCTTTATCCATTTAGCCGAATTAAATCAATTTAATTATGGGGTTTCGTCCTGTGCATCTATATTGTGCATCGATCCCATTTAAAATGCGTTTGCCATGTGTTAGGGAATAAAATTGGATCACATTTAATGTGTCATGCATCATGTCATCAACATGCCGCTTCTTTTGCCGTAGTAGTAAAATGCATCTTTTGCGTTTCCAGTGTTCGTTGCTTCTTCGGGAATAGGCCGTTGAGTTGATGTGAGCAACGACAGGTTCTGCTACCTCTACCGGATTGCAGGCAAGTGATACTCCCTTGCTATCTTTGCTTGTTTTCTGTCTCTTACTCGTCCTATCTTTTGTTCCTTGCTAGCCTTATGTCACGATGCTTGTGTCCCGATCCTATTTGCATGTTTACCTGGCAGCCATGATAAGCCACACCCTCCACATCCTATTACCCTGTTGCTTGTTTACCTTGTTAGCCTTGCGAGTCCTAGTGCATGCTTAGGTGCTTTGCTTGAGTCCTGTTATCTCTTTATCTAGTCTTGCTTATAATATGATAGCTAGGCTCAACTAAAATGGTAATCTTTATTTTCTGTTGCGATGGGAATAACTTAATAAAGATAAGGCACCGGCGGAAGGCCAATCGTGGTGTTTTGTCCTGCTAGTGTCGCCTAGGACCCGAGTTCTTTTCCGCTGATCCAAGACTGAGCGCACTAACCAAATCGTGATCCAAGCCGGATCCTCAAACCTGTCCAGGTGCCACAAGTAGTTCGGGTGTTTCGGTAGGTCTTGCTGCCTGGTCGTTTATCGAATGTGGACGGAGGGAAATCGTATGAGTGTTCCTCCCAAAGCCGCGCACGCAACGGTTAGGCCCACCTCGAAGCTTCGGCCAGACTCTCAAGGTGGATCAGACCTAGCTAGGTGGCTCCCTGGACTTGTTTGTAGAGAAGGGAAGTATTGCGTCGAACGCTCCACCGGTACACCTCTAAGTGAGTGTTTCAATGCGTGTGGGTTCATTGGTGCATCCCTGCAGGGTGAAATCTTTTCGAAAAGCCGTGTCCGCGGTTATGGACGACTTGGTGAAATGCGCTGGCTAAAAAGATCATAGACAACATGCACCTTATGATGATAATAACTTGACTAATAAGATAGATTACTTGAATAATAACCCATAAAACTTGTCCACCGTGTGAGTGCCCGGACTTCTTCCTCGTGGGCTGAGGATACGAGGGAGTCGTTTTAGGGCGGGTTTGTTTGGTGAGTAGTATAGTTGGTTTCTTATGCGCTCTCTTACCTTGTCTCTTGTAGACGAAAGTTGTAGTGTGTCTCTATACGTTGTTAGTGCTGTTTGCCGCCGCCTCAATCGCTATCCCTCTTCCCCCGGAATTCCAACTTTGATATCTTGTGAGTATTACTTGCCAGTACTTCTACTAGTACTGACCCCTTCGGGGCTGCTATTCCATTGCAGCCAACAGGTTTGAAATCTGACGACGTTAGCTTGGGAATCCCTCTGGCTTGGCCAGGGCAGGGATATGGTGCCTTCGTTTATCTTCAGGGCTCTTAGTCCAATTTGTATCTTGTCCGTAGTCGGACGCTACCCGCTTCCGTTGTTATTTTGGATCTTTGTATTGTATCTTTGGCTCTTGACTCGGTGAATCGTTGTTGTATATATGTTCTTTTGTGGGTTCCATCGAGAACTGTTGTAATGTTATCACAATTCCACCCGCATAACGTGTGTGTTGCGACATGCACGTTATGCCTGGTGGGTGTCCTTTAGGATCGTTATCATGCGAATTTGGCTGGAATGCTAAAATCTGCATAGTATCGATCTTGGGGCGTTACATCTCATGAACATGACATAACACAAAGTAACTAGATAATATTGAAATATCAATACTAGGTGGTGTGCCTCATGTACACACATTTTTAGGTTAGCGAAGTGCACAAAGCATATCACTCCCCCAAAATGGGATAGTCCATTAATCTCAAAAGAGCCAATTGAAATCAACACAAGATCCAATAAAGACTCAACACAAAGTTTACACAAATATAGAGCACACATTAACATACACAAACTTGATTGCTCAAGGTAAGTAATAAGCACAACATATACAAGCATATGCTAGGAACAAAACTAACACATGCAAGGGAGCAAGCAACTTTCAATGTATATATAATTTAAACACAAGTTACCGCAAGAAGGAGCATTGGATATGAGATAGATATATGGTAATCCAATTGGCTTGGCTTGATGAATTATAAACATGAAGATCCCGTAATTCTTCAACTGATAGCCAAGTCGCCAATGCCCTCCAACAACAACCTATTGATCAAGTTTGAGCTTGTTGGTCCCCAACCAAGTTGGGTCCTAAGAAGTTAGTCACAATAGGCATGGCAACCCAAATGGTTCTTTTCTTGACACCACTTTGAGTTCCCACATATTTGGCAAACACATTGCCAACCCTATCCTTCTTAAGAGAATAAACATCATCGATTATTATGAGGTTGGATAGGTACCATTAGTGCATGAAGAAGCCAAGTGATCCTTCTCACGGCATAAGTAGCAACATCTACTCTTCTATTTCTTCTTAACAGGCTTCCCAACTTGAGGAGAAATAATGATGTAGGGCTAGGCCCGATCTTCACGGATTTGAGGGGGAACGGGGATGAACACGAAGAACACGGAGGGTAGCGAGGGAGATTCGTGGGCAAAACACAAGGATAACTAGCAAATCCTGCTGAGAACTCCACCCAAAAACAAACCCTCAAAAAGGTAGCCTTTGGATCGAAGAATCAAAGCCAAACTTACTCTTGTTGAAACCGATTGCTCTTACCGGCCGGTCCACCGATCCAATAGAATCACCGCAGTGAAAGATTGGTTTGCACTACTAGAGACACCGCAGTGAAAGAGTAGAATCAACAAGATCTACCTCAACGAGGCACCCTAGCTACGAGGGAGGAGGAGCATAGCTCACACAAGTCTCAAATTCAGTCTAACCTGGAACGGGGAAAGTGGAAAGCTATTTATAGTCTATTACAAAACGGGGCAGGAAAGGTGGGGAACCGGCCTGGGGGCCGGCCTAGGCCGGCCTGGAGGCCGGCTGGCTCTGGTGGGAAACCGGCCTGGGGGCCGGCCTAGGCCGGCCTGGAGGCCGGCCGGCTCAGGTGGGTGACCGGCCTGGAGACCGGCCTAGGCCGACCGGGAGGTCGGCTGCGTCGGGGGGTGGCCCGGCCTGGGACCGGCCCGGGGCCGGCTGGGAGGCCGGCGGCCTCTGGTGGGAGCCCGGCCTGGGGACCGGCCTGGGCCGGTTTGGAGGCCGGCCGCCTCGGGTGGGAGCCCGGTCTTGGGGCCGGCCTAGGCCGGCTGGGAGGCCGGCCACCCTGTCTTCGCCTCGCTCCTCCTCTTCTTGTCCATCTTCTTTGATCCCCCCTTGTTCATCTTCTCCATCATCTTGGACCTTATCTTGGCCATCTCCTTGACTCCAATGTGGGTCATCATCTGGGTGGGTCCTGAGTATGCACAAGGTACCGACATGAAGTAGCAAACCATTCGAAGGAAGATCGAGGTCACACATCGAGAGGAGCGAGGTCACCTTTTCATGAAGAGCCTTGACTCTTGATCTTGTCATTGGGCCATTTGGCGTGGTGTCCATGGTGTTGTCCACATGTGGGGCTACATCATTTCCCCCCCCCCCCTTCGGAAAGAGTCGTCTTCGACTCGTCCTCCTCTTGAACGCTTGCATCTCCGTGGAAAGGGGATAGGTTGGCGACGTTGAACGTGTCGTGCACCAAGTACTTGGAGGTTGGGATGTCGATCTTGTAGGCGTTGTCATTGATGCGCTTGAGCACTTTGAAAGGCCCGTCACCTCGAGGAGCAAGCTTGGATTTTCTTTCATCCGGGAAACGGTCCTTGTGGAGGTGTAGCCACACAAGATCTCCTTCTTCGAATATCATGGGCTTCTTCAACTTGTTGATCTTGGTAGCTTGGCGCTTGGTGTGCTCTTCTAGAGTTGCTCGAGTTGACTCATGTAATGTCTTCATGTAGTCGGCCCTTTTGTCGACGTCCATGTCGGTGCGCTCGTGTAGAGGAAGTGGTAGGATGTCTAGGGCGGTGTTGGGGTTGAACCCATAGACAACCTCGAACGGGCTTCGCTTGGTCGCCCGGTGGGTTGCACGGTTGTAGGCGAACTCGGTGTGCGGTATGCATTCCTCCCAACCTTTGAGGTTTGGCTTGATTAATGCGCGAAGGAGAGTTGATAAGCTTCGATTCACCACCTCGGTTTGGCCATCGGTTTGTGGGTGGTAAGCGGTGGAGAAGAGGAGCTTGACTCCTAGCTTTGCCATCAATGCCTTCCAAAAGTAGCTTGTGAATTTGACATCTCGGTCCGAAACAATGGTCTTCGGCACTCCATGTAGACGAACAATTTCCCTAAAGAACAAAGTTGCAATGTGTGAAGCATCGTTGGTCTTATTGCAAGGAATAAAATGTGCCATTTTAGAGAAGCGATCGACAACGACAAATATTGAATCTTTGCCATTTTTTGTTCGAGGTAATCCTAATACGAAATCCATGCTAATGTCGGACCAAGGTGTGTGTGGTATTGGTAAAGGCATATAAAGACCATGAGAGTTCAACGTGGACTTAGCTTTGAGGCAAGTTGGGCAACGGCGCACCAAGCGCTCCACATCACGCGTCATTCTTGGCCAAAAGTAGTGTGTAGATAGCATGGCGATTGTCTTGTCACGTACAAAGTGTCCCATGAGACCCCCACTATGTGATTCCTGCAAAAGCAACAAACGGAGCGAGGACTCGGGAATGCATAGTTTGTTAGCCTTAAACAAGAAACCCTTGTGCAAGTAGAAATCATTGTATCCTTTGTCAATTGTGCACTTTGTAAAGATAGGACCAAAGAAAGGATCGGAAGCATAGAGTTCTTTAAGGTCATCAAGGCCCAAAACGTTGATTTCAAGTTGGGTGAGTAAAATCATTTTGCGGGAAAGAGCATCCGCAACTATATTGTCCTTTCCTTTTTTGTACTTCACCACATAGGGAAAAGACTCGATGAATTCAACCCATTTGGCATGCCGTTTGTTCAAATTGGCTTGGGTTTTCAAATATTTCAAAGATTCATGATCGGAATGGATAACAAACTCTTTGGGCCAAAGGTAGTGTTGCCACACTTCCAAAACACGGACTAAGGCATAGAGTTCCTTGTCGTAGATTGGGTAGTTTAGGCGAGCACCATCAAGTTTTTCGCTATAATAGGCAACGGGACGGCCACATTGCATGAGGACGCCACCGATGCCAAGGCCACTAGTGTCACACTCAAGTTCAAAGGTTTTGGAGAAATCCGGCAAAGCAAGTAAAGGAGCTTCGGTCAATCTCTTCTTGAGTTCATTGAAAGACGATTCTTGAGCATTGCCCCAAATGAAGGGTACATTCTTTTTGGTAAGCTCATTCAAGGGGCAAGCAATTGTGCTAAAATCTTTCACAAAGCGGCGGTAAAACCCAAACAAACCAAGGGCGCTACGAAGTTGAGCAAGATTAGTTGGCGGTGGCCAATTTGTGATTGCCTTAATCTTAGAGGTGTCAACTTCAATCCCGTTGGAAGAAACTACATAACCCAAAAACACAAGCTTGTCGGTGCAAAAGGTACATTTCTTGAGGTTGGCAAAAAGCGAAGCATTACGAAGGGCCAACAAAACTTGCTTCACATGGTCGACATGTTCATGCAAAGATTTGCTATAAACAAGGATGTCATCAAAGTAGACAACCACAAACTTGCCAATGAAAGCGCGCAAGACGTGATTCATAAGACGCATAAATGTTGAAGGAGCATTGGAAAGACCAAAGGGCATGACAAGCCACTCATAAAGACCAAGTTTTGTTTTAAATGCGGTTTTCCATTCATCTCCTTCAGGCATACGGATTTGATGATAGCCACTTTTCAAATCAATTTTGGAGAAGATAGTGGCACCACTAAGCTCATCTAGCATGTCATCAAGTCGTGGGATAGGATGTCGATACCTCATCGTGATATTGTTGATGGGACGGCAATCCATGCACATTCGGAGTGTGTCGTCTTGCTTGGGGACGAGGATGACCGGAACAACGCACGGACTCAAGCTTTCACGAACATGTCCCTTGACGAGGAGTTCTTGAATTTGGCGCTCGATCTCCTTTGTCTCCTCGGGGTTGGTGCGGTATGGCGCTCTATTGGGTAGAGGGGCGCCGGGAATGAGATCGATGCGATGCTCGATTCCACGTAGAGGAGGAAGTCCTTGAGGAAGCTCATCCGGAAAGACATCTTTGAATTCCTGCAAGATAGACAACATAGACGGAGGAACTTGGGTTAATTCATTAGTGTCTTTGCCATCTCCTTTGCATAAGAGCACGAAGTGGAGAGTGGATGGGTTTGCTCTCACTTCCCTCATTACTTTTGGTGGCTAACAAGACTACGCCGGGACTCACTCTTTTCCCTTTCTCACTCATATTTGGCTTGTGGCTCTCACTCACGTGAATGTGGCTCGCTCTCTCACCACTCAACTCACTAGGGGATTGTTTTTCTTACGCTCTTACAATTGTCTTGGCATTGTCGGCTATAATTTGGCTTGGAGTCATTGGGCGGAGCACTAGGATCTTATTGTTTCATTTGAAGCTATAGTAGTTGGTGCGCCCATCATGAGTAGCGGCCTTGTCAAATTGCCAAGGACGGCCAAGAAGTAAGTGGCAAACCGACATGGGTACCACATCACAATCCACCGTGTCCTCGTAAGAGCCAATCTTGAAGGATACTTGAACCGTGTGTTGGATCTTCACGGTGCCGGAGTCACTAAGCCATTGCACATGGTAAGGATTGGGGTGCTTCTTGTACGTTAAGTTGAGTTTCTCACATAGCTCCTTGCTTGCCAAGTTGTGACAACTCCCACCATCAATGATTACCTTGATTGATTTGCCGTTGATGCCGGCCTTGGTTTGGAACAAGTTGCATCTTTGAGCGTCATCACCTTGGTTGATTGTAGTCAAGACTCGAGTGACAACTAGAGTGGGGTTGGGGTCACCATCACAATAGATATAGTCATCGTCGTCATCCAAGCTTTGCATCGTGGCCACCTTGTTCAATGCGTGGTACTCATCTTCACTCATGGACTCATAGTCTCCATTGTCATTGAC
This sequence comes from Puccinellia tenuiflora, assembly GCA_012064385.1. Taxonomy (NCBI): domain Eukaryota; kingdom Viridiplantae; phylum Streptophyta; class Magnoliopsida; order Poales; family Poaceae; genus Puccinellia; species Puccinellia tenuiflora. Next base: position 221,124 of record QRDG01001572.1, read on the forward strand.
TATCATCACCTTCTTGTTGGTGCATTCAAATGACTTGTGCCCTTGACCTCCACACTTGTAGCAAGTGATATATGACTTGACGGTTTGTGGTGAGGGCGTCGTCTTCTTGGAGGTGTTAGTGGGTTGCGGTGTAGAACTTTTGGCATTGCCTTGAGCTTGGACTTGAGTCATGGGTTGTGTTGATGATGACGCTCTAGTGGCGAAGAAGGACTTGGCCTTGACATACTTGAGCTCTTCGGCGACTTGGCGCTCGGCCTTCATGGCTTGATGAACGAGCTCAACAAGGTTCTCATAAGGTTGGAATTCCACTATCTTCTTGATGGGGTACGTGAGGCCGTTCAAGAAACGTTCCATTGATTGTTCCTCGGACTCTACAATGTGTGCGCGGGAGAGAGTGGACTCCATCTCTTTGTAGTACTCGTCGACCGTCTTGAGACCTTGCTCGAGTTCTTGTAGCTTCTTGTACAAATCGCGCGCATAATGATGTGGCACAAAGCGCTTGTGCATTTCCTTCTTCATGTCATTCCATGTATCGATTGGGTCTTCAAATGAGGCTTGGAGTCATCGGCGGGCTCGATGTGGAGGTAGATCATGACGATGATGTCGATTGTCCTCATGTAGGTGTAGGGGATCCAACTTAACATTTGGAATTAGAATTTCTTGTCCAGGACAAGCTTGATGTTGTGGAGGGTCGATGTTCGCTTGAGGGTGAGGCGCTTCTTGTAACATCCCGAACTTGGTAACGAAAAATACGAAATTTTTTCCACTTTTTGCATTTTTGTTTGCATCATGGCATGTCTTTAAATTGCTTGTGTTAACAAACCACCAAATGGGAAAACAATGAAATGAGGGAGGCCAAACTCCCCAAACCCTTTATCTCTTGAAATGCAAACTGTGGTGTAACCCTTGTCTTGGCAAGTGACCTTATGGTTCAACAAGTTCCCCAAGTTCACTCTTTTGCAAAGGAACCAAATGGTTGGCCTCCAATGTGTTTTCAACTTCAACTCCAAAAGTGGTTCCTATCCTTGGTTATTGGTAAGCCATGTCATGATGCTCAAAGGCCCAAGTAAATGTATATTGAGCTAGTTTACCTAGTGGGGAAACTCCCAGAATTTTGGCATATTTTCTGGAAGTGTTTTGGAGCCCTTGTCAAATTTCAGTTTTTTCTGCCATGTTATGTTCATCCGGAATGACCCGGAAATTTTCGGATCTATTCCGGGCCAGTCGGAATTTTCCGGACCCATCCGGAAAATTCCGGATGAATCACAGTGACGACCATGGACACTGGCGCCATGCCGCCGACGCCACCTGCTCCCCTCGCACGCCATGCCGTCGTGGCCCCCCCCTTGAGGCCAAAGAAGCGCACGAAGACGCCCTCGTGCTCACCTGCTCCTTTTCCCCTGCTTCCCCCTTTTTCCCTTCCTCCTCCGCGTGCTCGCCTCGTCGCCGAAGCTCGGGCTCGTGCCGCCGCCGCATCGCCGTCGTCTCCGTCGAGCCCGGGACGAACCGACCACGCAGGAAGGAACGCCGCGTCGCCCTCTACCTCCTCTACCAAAGCCCGCATGCTGGGAGGCCTCGAGTCGAGCTAATCGAGCTCGGCTTCCCGAGGTTGGACCGCCGCTCGCCGTGACCGTCCTCGCCAAAATCCGGCCACCGCGGTCATCCCCGTCCTCACCGACCGCGCCTACGTTCCCCTGGTGAGCCACACGTCCTCCTGGACATGCTCCCGTTTCCCCTCTCCCCTTTTCCCTTGCTCGCCCGTGCGCAACCGCCGCCGCCGTTGTTTTTCTGCCCACAATCGAGCCGTCCGGAATCTCCCGGATTATTCCGGATCGATTTCGGGTCGACCGGATTTTTCCGGACCTTTCCGGACAGATTCCGGAACACTAACAGAAAGTTTTGGAGGTCACCTCGGATTTGGTTCGGATTTAGCCCGGATTATTCCGGACCATCCGGAATATTCCGGACCAATCCGGATGAATTCCGGGCTGAAAAACTTGTGAACTTTGTGTTTTAAATCCTTTTGGTTGAATATTGCAAATGGTATACCATTTTGATCAGTGTTTCAAATGCTAACTAAACATGCTAGTATCAACTCATGACAACCTTTTGGACTTTGATATTAATCTTTACTTGGTTAAAGGATATAAATCCAAATAACCTTTTAAAATTGCTAAGTTAAGCATCGATGCTCCGAAGGTTACAAATAAATTACCAAAATGATTGGTTTGATAAACCCCAACCTTTTCATGACATGTTCATGCATTTTGAGCTATTTCACTAATAATTCAATAATCTATGAAGAACGTGGTCATTAAGCTAAATGTGGGGTTGCTTCCAAATAATTCTCCCTAATTATTTGGCTCCCCATTTAATTGTGCCTTTAATTTATATAATAATATCCTTGCATCAATTTGACATGTCATCATGTGATTGAGCATTGCACCTTGTGTTCTTGTGATTTATGTGTGCTTTGTATTTTCTTTTGGGTATCGATAGATTCCGGAGTTGAGGTCACCCCAACTTACCCCGACGAGCAGTACTACGCGACCGGGCAGCAAAGCAAGAGATAACCTAACCTTCTTGGCATCTAGCATCCTATGATTTTATCAAATTATTTTATCCACCATAGTATTGCATGCGGTTCAAATGTCTCTTTTGCTAAATAACAGAATAACCTATGAATGCATGTTCTTCCCCAAGCCAATCACATGTATCCCACCTATGAAACCTAGGGTTGAAGTGTTGGCCGAGATAAATATAGAATTGTTGTATTCATATGCTTAGCTATGCTTAGCCATGCCTAAATAGATGCTTTATGTCCGTTGTTAATTCCATAATTTTTGATGCTGATGGAGTGATTCGGACATGGTGGATGAATGTGATGCTTAATTGAAATGCTAAGACGGCTTGGGTGAGTTGCCATAGGGGATGGTGTTTTGCCTCACTCTAGCCCCTAGGTGCGAGTTCTTTACCTCTTGAACCAAGACTAGCGTGCTGCCATTGGTGGGTGTATGGGCGCCTCGCTAACCGAATAATTTGTGAGGGGCTTGTCAAGGGTCCTCTAGTTTGCTATTTCCATTTGCGCGTGTGTGGTGTGAGTGGAAAAGGAACGAGGATGGTGGTGTTTAGGATGTGACGGTGGGGCAGGGCGCTGGGAGCGCTGAACCTGTCCTTCCGCCACTGATGATCCTTGAGTAAGCCTCATGCATTGTAAAGGTCTAACCGCGTCCGCTCGCCGGCCTTCCCCGGAAGAGGGCCAACTAGGTGAGCCGGACGGTACCAATGGGTAAAATAGTACACCCCTGCAGGGTTAATCTTTTCGAAAAGCCGTGTCTACGGTTATGGACAACTTGGGAATAGACGATAAGATCATAGATAATATTAACCTAATTGATATGGCAGCTAAAGGTTGCATAATCAACGTGTGACAAAGGTTCATTTCCTCGAGGGTGATTCGAGGGGGTGCCTTGGTGGAGATGAGAGTGGTTGGTTACAAAAGGGTTCGATGAGAACCAATGATGACAAATGTTACTCTCTTACCCCTTTTGAAAAGTATTCTGAGTAGATGAATGCCATGTGTCAATTATATTTCTGTTTATGAAACTTCGCTTTATGCAAAAAGAAACACATATACAGCTTTAGAGCCTCCGTCAGTCATTGGGCCTATATCGCCCTACTAAACTTGCGAGTACATCGTACTCAGTCTCTCTTTGCTGCCTCTATGATTTTGTATTTCAGAGGAGGACGACACCGAGCAGTTAGGTGGGTTCTTCGTGGACGTCGACTACTAGTCTGGGGTTCCCAGGTGGCAGCTTGGGACCGTGGAACAAGCTGGCTGGGAAGATGTTATTGTAGGACTCTTAGGCCATATTTTGCTTCTTGTTGTTAGACAACACTACCCGTTTCCGCTTGTTGAATTGTTGGATCTGTGATCATTTTGCTTGTAATATTTGTATTCTTCTCGTTATATGAGTTGCTATACTTTTGTGTCGTAGAGTCATGCTTTGTGCCAGTTCTGTTCCACAAGTCTCGATCTTTGTCTTATACATTGATGGTTGTGTCGGATTCATAGCCTCTCTGTATAATTCCGGGGTCGGGGCGCTACAAGTTGGTATCAGAGCAGGACTGCCTGTAGGAAACCCTTTCTTTTGGTCGATGTCGAGTCCAGTGAAAATTATTTTCAACCTAAAAATGAGTTGTGAAAACCTTCTTAGGATTCTTTTTGCTTCTCATCCAACTCGCTCTACTCTGATTCTTACCTCTATTTGTTTTGTGCTTGGTGTCGATGTTTAGGTTCTCGGGGTTCGGGTTCTTACCGTCCAGTTGTACCTCGAGTCCGTTATATCCGTTTGATATCGCCACGAGGACGTGATGTCACCGTGGTTGCCTAAATCTGTCTTTGGTGTTTATTGCTTCGTAAATATCTATATCTAGGAGCAACCATTGATCTATCTTGTCTGTCAGAATCGGTTACTAACTTGTCGTTGTTCCAATTCTTCAGAATGGCTCCTACCCGTCGTGGGGAACATAGCAACCCTGATCCACCACCGCCCCCTTCCATGGCGGAGGTTATGATGGCAATCGAACAGAACCGCCTGCGCAACGAGCTTTTGCTCGAGCAGCTGGTCCAGCAAGGGGCCAGGAGGAACACGGACTGCACCACCCTCAACCAATTCTTGCGGTCCCAACCTCCTACCTTCTCTGAAGCTAAGGAGCCGCTTGATGCGGATGATTGGCTTCGGGCTATCGAGCGCAAGTTTGCCGCTCTTCATGTCCCGGCGGCGGAGCACGTCAACTTCGCCACCTACCTTCTGGAAGGAGCCGCCGGTTCCTGGTGGGAGAGCCACGTGGCGATGGTTGCCGCGGGCCATGTTGTCACTTGGGAGGAGTTCCGCACCGCCTTCCGTGCGGCGTACATCCCCAAGCCCATCCTCGAGCTCAAGAGGCGGGAGTTCCTGGACCTAACCCAGGGACGCATGGACGTCCAGTCTTATGGACGGGAGTTCAACCACCTCTCCCGTTACGCCCCTCGGGACGTGACGAATGATGAGGACAAGCAATACCTCTTCCGCAAGGGGCTCGCACCTCGCCTTCGATACGAGCTCCTACCCTTCAAGTTCACCTCCTACCAAGAGCTCTACAACCAGGCTCTCACCATGGAGCAGGGTAGGAAGGAGCTAGAGGCTTCTAAGAGGCCCGTTTCCACCGATCACCAGGCCTCCTCCTCCTCGGAGGGCAAGAAGCGCAAGGTATTCGTGCCTTTCAGTGCCGTGCCAAAGGCGCCCTTCGCGCCGAAGCCCACCGGGTACCTGCCACCTCCGCCTCGCCCAGCTACTTCGACTTTGGGTGCGGCTGGAGGCGGGTTTCGACCTCGACTACCTGCACCACCGGGGCTCACTTGTTTCTCTTGTGGCCAGCCGGGGCACTACTCCAGGGAGTGTCCCCAGAAGGCACCGGCTCCCTCAGCACCTGCACCAGCACCCTCTACCCCAGCCGCCAAGGCTACCACCGTCAGCCGTGGCCGCCTGAACCACGTCTCGGCTGAAGGCGTTGAGGAGGACCTCGGAGTTCTTATGGGTACGCTTCAAATCAATACTTATCCAGCTTCAGTGCTATTTGATTCTGGAGCTTCGCATTCGTTCATATCCATATCATATGCACACAACCATCAAATACCGTTTGTGATGATGGATCCCCCATTAGTGGTCAAGACACCGGGTTCTAGTTGGCGTACCAATTGGATATCTCCCGATGTTCAAATAGCCATAGGGTCAGTCCCTTTTCCGTTCTCATTGATAGCCCTGAGGTCAGAGGGTATCGATGTTATCCTGGGCATGGATTGGTTAGTGAAATATCAGGCAAACCTGGATTGTGCTGCCAAGACTGTCACAGTGTTCCACCCAAGGTATGGGGAAGTGCGTTACTGGTCCCCAACTTCTGCAACTCCTTCCGCAGCCACTCCTCTTTCACCGGAGATCAGTCTTTATTTCCTGGAAGGAATCACCCCGCCTGATATGTCTGAAGTCGCTGTGGTGTGCGACTTCCCCGATGTTTTCCCGGAGGAATTGCCCGGCATGCCACCGGATCGCAGCGTAGAGTTTGTGATTGAGTTGGTTCCGGGAACCGCCCCAGTTTCCAAGACTCCCTACCGTATGCCAACGGAAGAGCTAGCTGAGTTGAAGAAGCAACTTGATGAGCTGCTGGAAAAAGAATTCATCCGACCGAGTAGCTCACCTTGGGGCTGTCCGGTTATCTTTGTCAAGAAGAGGGATACAAATGTTCCTCGACTGGTCGTTGACTACCGCCCTCTTAATGCGGTTACCATCAAGAACAAGTACCCAATTCCTCGAATAACCGACTTGTTCGATCAGTTAGCTGGAGCCACTGTGTTCTCCAAGATGGATCTGAGGTCAGGTTACCATCAGATAAAGATCCGAAAGGAGGATATTCCGAAGACGGCTTTCACTACTCGCTATGGTTTATACGAGTACACCGTCATGTCTTTCGGCCTCACAAATGCTCCGGCTACATTCATGAGGCTAATGAACTCCATCTTCCACGAGTACCTCGACAAGTTCGTCATCATCTACATCGATGACATCCTTGTGTACTCCAAGACCGAAGACGAACATGCTGAGCATCTCCGACTTGTTCTGACCAAGCTTCGAGATCACCGTCTATATGCCAAGTTCTCTAAATGTGAGTTTTGGCTGAAGGAGCTCATCTTTCTCGGTCATGTGGTGTCATCTGCCGGAGTAGCGGTGATACCGGACAAGATTCAGGCCATCCTGGATTGGCCGACTCCCAAATCCGTCAAAGATATCCGAAGCTTCCTTGGATTGGCGGGTTATTACCGCCGATTTATCGAGGGCTTCTCCAAGATAGCCAAGGCGCTGACTGAACTCCTCAAGAAAGGCAAACCATTTGTGTGGTCAGACAAGGCTGAAGAGAGTTTCCAGACCCTCAAGGTCAAGCTCACCACCACCCCGGTACTTGTCCTTCCCGATACCGCCAAGGACTTTGTCGTCTATTGCGATGCATCTCTCCAAGGCTTGGGATGTGTCTTGATGCAAGAGGGCCATGTGGTCGCTTATGCTTCCCGTCAACTCAAGCCACACGAGCAAAATTATCCCACTCATGATTTGGAGCTTGCCGCCGTGGTACATGCTCTGAAGCAATGGAGGCCCTACCTCTTGGGCAACCGTTGCGAGATCTACTCCGACCACCAAAGTCTGAAATATCTATTCACCCAGCCGGATCTGAACTTGAGGCAGAGGAGATGGCTGGAATTGATAAAGGACTATGATGTGACCCTCAATTATCAGCCCGGCAAGGCAAATGTCGTGGCGGATGCTCTGAGCCGCAAAGCCTATTGCAATACCGTGATGGTTGAAAAGGCGCAACCGGCTCTCCACGAGGAATTTGCTAAATTGAATCTGGAAATTGTTCCTTCGGGTTTTCTAGCTAACCTTGAGATCAAATCCACTCTCGAGGATGATATCAAGGCCACCCAACAGAATGATCCTGAAATCCTTGAGATCAAAGAGAAGATCGCTAATGGAAAGGCCAACTGTTTCTTGGTTGATGACCATGGTGTGGTCTATTTTGGTGACCGTCTAGTGGTGCCCAAGAGTGGAAATCTGAGGGAGTTGATCCTTTCTGAAGCTCATGAGTCACCCATCTCTATTCACCCGGGTAGGACAAAAATGTACCAAGATCTTCGCCCTCAATTCTGGTGGTCTTGCATGAAGCGCGAGATCGCCGAGTATGTTGCGGAATGCGACGTCTGTCGCCGAGTGAAGGCTGAACATCAAAGGCCAGCTGGTACCCTTCGCCCCATAGCCATTCCTGAGTGGAAGTGGGATGAAGTTGGTATGGATTTCATCACCGGCCTTCCGAGATCACAAAAGGGCAAAAATGCTATTTGGGTCATCATCGACCATTTGTCAAAGGTTGCCCATTTCCTTCTGGTCCGTGATGATATTCGAGCAAGCCAGCTTGCCGACTTGTATATGGCCCGGATTGTTCCTTTGCACGGGGTTTCTTTGCGGATCATCTCCGACCGTGGAAACTTATTTGTGTCCAAGTTTTGGCAAAGTTTCCAAACGGCGCTTGGGACCCGTCTCAACTTCAGCACCGCCTATCACCCTCAAACCGATGGTCAAACTGAAAGGGTGAATCAAGTTCTTGAGGACATGCTTCGGGCTTGTGTCATCTCTTTCGGCAAGAGTTGGGAAAAGTACCTCCCTCTCGCCGAGTTCTCCTACAACAATAGCTATCAAGCCAGTTTGCAAATGGCTCCCTTTGAGGTCCTTTATGGGAGAAAATGCCGGACTCCTCTCAATTGGTCTGAAACCGGGGAGAGGTCACTCTTCGGTCCTGATGTGATCAATGAAGCCGAAGAGAAAGTCCGTGTCATTCGAGAAAACCTCAAAGCCGCTCAATCCCGTCAGAAAAGCTACTATGACAAGCACCATCAAGAGGTCCACTATGAAATTGGTGACAAGGCCTATCTTCGAGTCTCTCCTCTCCGAGGCGTTCGTCGCTTTGGGATCAAGGGCAAATTGACACCTCGCTTTGTTGTACCTTTCACCATCGTAGGCAAGCGCGGAGATCTCTCCTATCAACTTGAGTTGCCCTCCAATTTCCCGGATGTCCATGATGTTTTCCATGTCTCCCAACTCCGCCGGTGCTTCAAGGATCCCATCCGTGGGGTTGATCATGAGGCATTGGACATTCAAGAGGATTTGACCTATCGCGAGCATCCTATCCGCATCTTGGATGAAGCGGAAAGGAAAACCCGTAACAAGTCCATCAAGTTTCTCAAAGTCCAATGGTCTAACCATTCTGAGGAAGAAGCCACATGGGAGCGAGAAACTAGTCTTCGTCAGGAATACCCCGCCTTTTTCACTCAAGCCTAGAATCTCGGGGCGAGATTCTTGTAAGGGGGGTAGATTTGTAACATCCCGAACTTGGTAACGAAAAATACGAAGAATTTTTCCACTTTTTGCATTTTTGTTTGCATCATGGCATGTCTTTAAATTGCTTGTGTTAACAAACCACCAAATGGGAAAACAATGAAATGAGGGAGGCCAAACTCCCCAAACCCTTTATCTCTTGAAATGCAAACTGTGGTGTAACCCTTGTCTTGGCAAGTGACCTTATGGTTCAACAAGTTCCCCAAGTTCACTCTTTTGCAAAGGAACCAAATGGTTGGCCTCCAATGTGTTTTCAACTTCAACTCCAAAAGTGGTTCCTATCCTTGGTTATTGGTAAGCCATGTCATGATGCTCAAAGGCCCAAGTAAATGTATATTGAGCTAGTTTACCTAGTGGGGAAACTCCCAGAATTTTGGCATATTTTCTGGAAGTGTTTTGGAGCCCTTGTCAAATTTCAGTTTTTCTGCCATGTTATGTTCATCCGGAATGACCCGGAAATTTCCGGATCTATTCCGGGCCAGTCGGAATTTTCCGGACCCATCCGGAAAATTCCGGATGAATCACAGTGACGACCATGGACACTGGCGCCATGCCGCCGACGCCACCTGCTCCCCTCGCACGCCATGCCATCGTGCCCCCCCCTTGAGGCCAAAGAAGCGCACCAAGACGCCCTCGTGCTCACCTGCTCCTTTTCCCCTGCTTCCCCCTTTTTCCCTTCCTCCTCCGCGTGCTCGCCTCGTCGCCGAAGCTCGGGCTCGTGCCGCCGCCGCATCGCCGTCGTCTCCGTCGAGCCCGGGACGAACCGACCACGCAGGAAGGAACGCCGCGTCGCCCTCTACCTCCTCTACCAAAGCCCGCGTGCTGGGAGGCCTCGAGTCGAGCTAATCGAGCTCGGCTTCCCGAGGTTGGACCGCCGCTCGCCGTGACCGTCCTCGCCAAAATCCGGCCACCGCGGTCATCCCCGTCCTCACCGACCGCGCCTACGTGCCCCTGGTGAGCCACACGTCCTCCTGGACATGCTCCCGTTTCCCCTCTCCCCTTTTCCCTTGCTCGCCCGTGCGCAACCGCCGCCGCCGTTGTTTTTCTGCCCAAAATCGAGCCGCCGGAATCGCCCGGATTATTCTGGATCGATTCCGGGTCGACCGGATTTTTCCGGACCCTTCCGGACAGATTCCGGAACACTAACAGAAAGTTTTGGAGGTCACCTCGGATTTGGTTCGGATTTAGCCCGGATTATTCCGGACCATCCGGAATATTCCGGACCAATCCGGATGAATTCCGAACCAAGCTGAAAAACTTGTGAACTTTGTGTTTTAAATCCTTTTGGTTGAATATTTCAAATGGTATACCATTTTGATCAGTGTTTCAAATGCTAACTAAACATGCTAGTATCAACTCATGACAACCTTTTGGACTTTGATATTAATCTTTACTTGGTTAAAGGATATAAATCCAAATAACCTTTTAAAATTGCTAAGTTAAGCATCGATGCTCCGAAGGTTACAAATAAATTACCAAAATGATTGGTTTGATAAACCCCAACCTTTTCATGACATGTTCATGCATTTTGAGCTATTTCACTAATAATTCAATAATCTATGAAGAACGTGGTCATTAAGCTAAATGTGGGGTTGCTTCCAAATAATTCTCCCTAATTATTTGGCTCCCCATTTAATTGTGCCTTTAATTTATATAATAATATCCTTGCATCAACTTGACATGTCATCATGTGATTGAGCATTGCATCTTGTGTTCGTGTGATTTATGTGTGCTTTGTATTTTCTTTTGGGTATCGATAGATTCCGGAGTTGAGGTCACCCCAACTTACCCCGACGAGCAGTACTACGCGACCGGGCAGCAAGGCAAGAGATAACCTAACCTTCTTGGCATCTAGCATCCTATGATTTTATCAAATTATTTTATCCACCATAGTATTGCATGCGGTTCAAATGTCTCTTTTGCTAAATAACAGAATAACCTATGAATGCATGTTCTTCCCCAAGCCAATCACATGTATCCCACCTATGAAACCTAGGGTTGAAGTGTTGGACGAGATAAATATAGAATTGTTGTATTCATATGCTTAGCCATGCCTAAATAGATGCTTTATGTCCGTTGTTAATTCCATAATTTTTATGCTGATGGAGTGATTCGGACATGGTGGATGAATGTGATGCTTAATTGAAATGCTAAGACAGCTTGGGTGAGTTGCCATCGGGGATGGTGTTTTGCCTCACTCTAGCCCCTAGGTGCGAGTTCTTTACCTCTTGAACCAAGACTAGCGTGCTGCCATTGGTGGGTGTATGGGCGCCTCGCTGACCGAATAATTTGTGAGGGGCTTGTCAAGGGTCCTCTAGTTTGCTATTTCCATTTGCGCGTGTGTGGTGTGAGTGGAAAAAGGAATGAGGATGGTGGTGTTTAGGATGTGACGGTGGGGCAGGGCGCTAGGAGCGCTGAACCTGTCCTTCCGCCACTGATGGTCCTTGAGTAAGCCTCATGCATTGTAAAGGTCTAACCGCGCCCGCTCGCCGGCCTTCCCCGGAAGAGGGCCAACTAGGTGAGCCGGACGGTACCAATGGGTAAAATAGTACACCCCTGCAGGGTTAATCTTTTCGAAAAGCCGTGTCCACGGTTATGGACAACTTGGGAATAGACGATAAGATCATAGATAATATTAACCTAATTGATATGGCAGCTAAAGGTTGCATAATCAACGTGTGACAAAGGTTCATTTCCTCGAGGGTGATTCGAGGGGGTGCCTTGGTGGAGATGAGAGTGGTTGGTTACAAAAGGGTTCGATGAGAACCAATGATGACAAATGTTACTCTCTTACCCCTTTTGAAAAGTATTCTGAGTAGACGAATGCCATGTGTCAATTATATTTCTGTTTATGAAACTTCGCTTTATGCAAAAAGAAACACATATACAGCTTTAGAGCCTCCGTCAGTCATTGGGCCTATATCGCCCTACTAAACTTGCGAGTACATCGTACTCAGTCTCTCTTTGCTGCCTCTATGATTTTGTATTTCAGAGGAGGACGACACCGAGCAGTTAGGTGGGTTCTTCGTGGACGTCGACTACTAGTCTGGGGTTCCCAGGTGGCAGCTTGGGACCGTGGAACAAGCTGGCTGGGAAGATGTTATTGTAGGCCTCTTAGGCCATATTTTGCTTCTTGTTGTTAGACAACACTACCCGTTTCCGCTTGTTGAATTGTTGGATCTGTGATCCTTTTGCTTGTAATATTTGTATTCTTCTCGTTATATGAGTTGCTATACTTTTGTGTCGTAGAGTCATGCTTTGTGCCAGTTCTGTTCCACAAGTCTCGATCTTTGTCTTATACATTGATGGTTGTGTCGGATTCATAGCCTCTCTGTATAATTCCGGGGTCGGGGCGCTACACTTCTTGACGATGTTGGTCTTGGTGTTGGTGATGGTCCAAGTTCGCTTGTGGATGAGGCATGTCGTGGTGTTGACCAATCTCACTTGGACCTTTGCTTCTTGCGTTGGAACGATGTGAAGACCTTGAGCTTGATCTCGAAGAGTGTCGGTGTCGTCTTTCGAGAAGCAACTCCTCGAGACGAATGGAACGCGCCTTGTTCTCACGTTGGTCGTCTTGTATTTGAGCGAAGCGGTCATTGTTCTCGCGTTGGGTTCTTGTATATGAGCGAAGCGCTCGGTGTTTTCATGTTGTGCGGCGTGGTGGCGCTCCTCGTAACGGCGTAAGTTGTCATCGATGTACCTCTTGAGAGCCTCCTCTTGCTTGGTAAAACTGGTGCCTTGTTCTTCCCTAGCCATGATAAGCAAACACAAGTGATATGTGGAAAATTTGGTGGCTAATAACCGCTCTTACCTTTGGTTGATAGTATTGGACAAGTGGCCTTGCCTTCCGAGACAAAGGCGTCACAAGAGTAAGAGTTGGTTGATTAGTGATCCAAAAGCGACTCACACACACACTTAGGAGGAGCTTAGGTATGGTAAAGTGGCAAGAAATCGAAACGAAACCAACGAAAAGGCTATTGCAACAAGTGGAGGATAACCACAAAGATCAAGAAACAAAAGAGACTATCCACACAATCCGAGAAACAAAAGAGAATCACACGTGGAGACAAACGTGGATGGTGCGACTATGGGAAAGAGCAACTTGGAGCTAACGAAGACTATGCTCGTGCCGCACCACCTCTTGAAGGACAACTAGCTCAAGTGTATGTAAAGGAGCTCAAGTGTATGTAGTGGACCCGTTTCTCTATTGGGTATTGGAGCTTGGGGAAGGCTAGGATCACGGCTCGGCTTTTCTCTTTTTTTTTGTGAATCTTTTCTATTTCTCTCTTGCTTTATGCTTTTGCCTGAGCCGAGTCCGCTACAACTAGATGCTCACAAGATGATGATATGGTCACTTGGTTTCACACTAGTGCAATGCTCACACTATGAAGAGCTAGCTCCTAGGAAAAAGTTTCGCGAAATGGAAAGGGATGTGTCGGAAGCTATACCTTTGATGCCGTCGAGGTAGCGATGAAGCGACACGAAGATGAACTCGGTGAATAGTCGTGAGGCGGTAGCACCGGCCGAACGGGCGGTAGGACCGATTGCGGGCGGTAGTACCGGCCGTTCGGACGGTAGTACCGCCGGCGACGAATTGCGCGGCACGCTTGGACTTGGAGCGGAAAAGGCCTTCGGAAAACACCAACAGAAAGTGGGGAAAAGGTCTTAAGCACGAGATCTGTGGATCAAAACCACAAATCGCTCACCAAATCGAAAGATCGAACGAAATCCATATGGGCTATTTTTTTTTTAATTTTCGAAATTGGTATGGGAAAGAAAAAATTTGGTGGAAAAATGGCTAATAAAAGGTGGAAACACGATCCAAATCCGTCGAAACCCTTGCTCTTGATACCAAATGATGTAGGGCTAGGCCCGATCTTCACGGATTTGAGGGGGAACGGGGATGAACACGAAGACCACGGAGGGTAGCGAGGGAGATTCGTGGGCAAAACACAAGGATAACTAGCAAATCCTGCTGAGAACTCCACCCAACAACAAACCCTCAAAAAGGTAGCCTTTGGATCGAAGAATCAAAGCCAAACTTACTCTTGTTGAAACCGATTGCTCTTACCGGCCGGTCCACCGATCCAATAGAATCACCGCAGTGAAAGATTGGTTTGCACTACTAGAGACACCGCAGTGAAAGAGTAGCAACAACAAGATCTACCTCAACGAGGCACCCTAGCTACGAGGGAGGAGGAGCATAGCTCACACAAGTCTCAAATTCAGTCTAACCTGGAATGGGGAAAGTGGAAAGCTATTTATAGTCTATTACAAAACGGGGCAGGAAAGGTGGGGAACCGGCCTGGGGGCCGGCCTAGGCCGGCCTGGAGGCCGGCTGGCTCTGGTGGGAAACCGGCCTGGGGGCCGGCCTAGGCCGGCCTGGAGGCCGGCCGGCTCAGGTGGGTGACCGGCCTGGAGACTGGCCTAGGCCGGCCGGGAGGCCGGCTGCGTCGGGGGGTGGCCCGGCCTGGGACCGGCCCGGGGCCGGCTGGGAGGCTGGCGGCCTCTGGTGGGAGCCCGTCCTGGGGACCGGCCTAGGCCGGTTTGGAGGCCGGCCGCCTCGGGTGGGAGCCCGGTCTTGGGGCCGGCCTAGGCCGGCTGGGAGGCCGGCCACCCTGTCTTTGCCTCGCTCCTCCTCTTCTTGTCCATCTTCTTTGATCCCCCCTTGTTCATCTTCTCCATCATCTTGGACCTTCTCTTGGCCATCTCCTTGACTCCATTGTGGGTCATCATCCGGGTGGGTCCTGAGTATGCACAAGGTACCGGCATGAAGTAGCAAACCATTCGAAGGAAGATCGAGGTCACACATCGAGAGGAGCGAGGTCACCTTTTCATGAAGAGCCTTGACTCTTGATCTTGTCATTGGGCCATTTGGCGTGGTGTCCATGGTGTTGTCCACATGTGGGGCTACATCAAATAACTTGAGTCTTCTTAGGAGGTGGCCCTTGTTCAACTCGAGATTGAGCATGAGATTGAACAATAGGCCGCTTCCCTAGTTGCTTCTCACTAAGAGGCTTTTTCTTCATTGGGCAATCCCTAACATGGTGCCCTTCAACTTTGCACTTGAAGCAAACAATCTTGGCCGAATGATTGACTTGTTCTTGGCCCTTCTTATTGCTAGACACGAAATGTAATTCAACATATGATTTACCACTAGGTTGGGATGAAGAATTACAAGGACTAGCACATGGCATTATAGTATTTTTAGTAGAAGTTGTGCCATTGTCCACATGAGGCTCACTAGATATTACCTTGGTAGCGATAGCCTCATGAGCTAACTTTAGCTTATCATGGGATACTAGAAGATCTTCATGAGAGCTTGAGAGCTTCTCATGGCTTTCTTCCAATATCTCATAATTGCTAGTTAGCAATTTAAGTTGAGCCCTTAGCTCAACATTTTCCTTTAAAATGGATGCTTCACAAGAAATAGAGTTAGTAGCACAAGCATCAATATTCATAGCAATGGGAGAACAAGTAAGAAGCTCTTTAGCAATTGAGCTTGGAGTTGATCATGGGACTTAGTGAGATGTGCAAGAGAATTTTCCAAGGACTTGACATCCTCTTCAAATTTCTTATTAGCCTCAAGGAGTCTAACAATTTCAACAACAAGCTCATCATTTTTCATTTTAAAATCATTAGCCACCTTGAGAGCTCTATCATGGGTTTTATTTACTTTCGATAACTCTAGAGTAAATGTCTCCTCAAGAGATTTCTTGGTGGTTTGTTCTTCTTCAAGAGCTTCCTCAAGATCCGCAATCGTGTTTGCATAATCACGTTCGCGGCTAAGACTTTCATCTTCACGAGCTTCCAAATTTTCAATAGTAAGCCCTCGCTCAACAAGGGTGCTCATGATTTCATGGAGGTTCTCACAGGCATTTTTATTATTTGAAAGAGCATTTAGAACCATTAGGCCTTTCTTACTAAAGTAAGCATCATCTTCTTCATCATCATTATTATTGTCATGATCATCATTACTTGACGATTTAGAAGATAAGCAAGGACTATCAACACAAGCATGTAAAACATTTATAGTGCTGGATGTGTTTAAGTCCAAAGATAAATCATTGCAATAAGATAGAGATGAAATATCATCTACAAGAAGCTCACTATCATTATTGCGAAATTTATCCCTACTCACCATTGCATTATTCTGTGGCTTGCCACGTGTAGGTGAGGTAGAAGAAGTTGAGAACTCATCACGCCCGGAGGTGGAGGGAGAACAATCATTCTCACTATCAATGGACACACCGTAATTGTCTTGAAGCTTGGTCCATAGCTCATGAGCATTCCGATAAGGAGAAATCGACAAAGCAACTGCATTTCTCAACGACATGAAAACCACTTTGGAAGCTTGAGCATCTAGATAAGAATTTTCCTCATCCTCTAAAGATAATCTTTTCGGATCCTTTCGAGGAGGAAAACCCATATCTAAAATTTGCTCTATATATGGATTAATGTCCCTAAAATAATTTAGTATGCGATTTCTCCAATCATTATAATTAGTGCCATCGAATATTAAGGAAGCATTGTGCACTACACCACTAGACGACATCTTTGCTCTCTAGGCCGTGAAGCCCTACAAAGAGAGAATCCGCTCTGATACCAATTGAAGGACACGGATGTCGCCTAGAGGGGGGGGGGTGAATAGGCGATTTAAAATTATTACGGTTAAGGCTTGAATAAATGCGGAATAAAACTAACGTTTAAGTTATCAAGCCAAAACTTAAACTAGCTAGGTTTACCTATGTGCACCAACAACTTATGCTAAGCAATAATCAACTATGAGATAGCAAGATATATAACTTCAAACTCTATGGCTATCACAAAGTAAATAGCATAAGTAAGAAACTCGGATATAGAAATACCGAGGCACTTGGAGACGATAATTTATCCCGAAGTTCACTTCCCAATGAAAGCTAGTCTCCGTTGGAGTGGCGCGGTGTTCACCGATGTGAAACACCGAGTAGCCTTGATATGGCACACCGTATCTCCGTTGTGTCTTACCACCGATGTGGCGAGGAACTTGTCACTATGTTGCCGTTGAGGTTGACAACTAGAACCTTTACAAGGATGAAGCACACTCCACAAGTTGGAGGGTCTTCACCAAATGCACCGAGCCACCAAGACTCGATGCCCAAGGCCGAGGCACACACCACAACTTAATTGGTGGCTCCCGGCAATGTCTTCGTAGCTACCAAAGCTCCGAAGTGAACAAGGTTGGGCCTCCCTCCACAACCTAATTGGAGGCTCCCAACAAATCCCGTGAGCCACCAAGACTCCGAGAGATCAACAACCGTCTAGGGTACCAACGTGCCCTAGAGGAACAAGCTCTAGGGCACCAAAGCACCCAAGAGTAACAAGCTTCTCAACTTCACTTCCACGTATCACCGTGGAGAACTCAAACCGATGCAACCAATGCAATGGCAAGAACACACCAAGTGGTCAAATCCTTCTCTCTAAAATCCAACCAAAGCAACTAATACTATGGAGGGATTTAAGAGGAATAACAAAGGAGAAACACTAAGAAACTCCAAAGATCTAGATCCAAAGGGTTCCCCTCACTTAGAGGAGAAAACGATCGGTGGAAACGCGGATCTAGACCTCCTCTCTCTTTTCCCTCAAAAACTAGCAATAACTATTGGAGGGATTGAGAGATAGCAAAGCTCAAAGGGATGGCAACAATGGAGGAAAATGAGCTCAAGAGTTGGGCAAAAAGTCAAGTTCATTTGGGGAAGAAACCCCTTAAATAGGAAGGGTAAAATTCTGCCCGTTGAAGGCAAAAGGCACGAGGCCGGCCAAGCTGGCCAAATGGCTGGCCAGGGCGTTGCGTAGCCCAGCCAGTAGCCCGGCCATGATGGCCGGCCTCCTACAGAGGAGCCCCGGCCATTTGCCCAGCCAGGCCGGCCAAGTGGCTGGCCAGGTTCTTTCCCCTTTTTTTCTTTCTTTCTTTTCTTTTCTTTTTCTGTCTAGAAAACGTCTGATACCGGAAATGCAATAACTTTTGTATCCGGACTCCGTTTTCGATAATCTTGGACTCGTTGGAATCACCACAACGAGCACCACAATATTATGTATAGAAACATCATAGTCCAACATGGGAGGTTAAAAACAAATGGGGAAATGTTAGATCTCTCTCTAAATGAATAACCGGCAAACCCCCAAAATAAAAACGCAATAAGTCTTTCATACGAAATTCGTTTTTGATGAACTTGAGCTTGTATTGAAGATCAAGACAAGCTCTAAAACCACATCAAGATAAAAGCCACATAAGAATAAGCAATGGAGATTTTGGTACGGGTAGGAAGGTGTGAATCTTTCCTTACTTAGTGAATCGGCAAAATCTCCACCATCGAAAATGCAATAGACGATGCAACGAAATCCGTTTTCGGTGAACTTGGTCTTGTCATGACAAGCACGACAAGCACCAAGACCACACCACGATAAGAGCCAAATAAGAACCAATAAAGATGATTTCAAGAATGCAAGGATGCAAAGGTTTGAGCTCTGTATGACCGATACGCTAAAGCTCACTTGAGAGCCCCTCTTGATAGTACGGTTACCTATCCTAAAACCTGGTCTCCCAACTACACCGTGAGACCGGTAAAATAGAAACCCTAACAAGATCATACCTTTGCCTTGCGCATTCCACTTGATCTAGATGAGGACGATCTTGATCTCCTCTCAAGTGGATCACCTTTCTTGATTGTGCTTTGCTCGGTGAAGACTCAAAGATTGCTCCCCCATACGCCACTATGGGAGATCATCTTCACTTGACCATTATCTCCAAAAGGGTGACAAGCTCCAAGCATGTGATCTCTTCAATATGCTCTTCTTGGACTTGCACTAATCAACTTGTATCTTTACTTATCTCTTCATAAGGATGATGTCTTGAAGATCAACATGAACATTCACTCAATCTTAATCTTCAAGACATACTTGCACTATGATCAACACCATCACGACCATTCTTCAGATAACACTTTAAACCTCTTGGTCATCACTTAATATTCTTCTTTCCACCTTGAAACCAACATATGGTCTTCAAGCACTCCTATGGACAAACACTACAAGTATAACTCAATGCAACCATTAGTCCATAGAGATTGTCATTAATTACCAAAACAACACATGGGGGCAACTATGCTCTTTCAGGTGTGTTTAACTGAATTTTAACACTGAGTTTGCACTTGTTAACTGCATTCACGGCATCGAATTCACATGGCTATCCACATCACACTGAATTCATAGCACTGAATTAACTGCTATACACGACACTGAATTCACATGTTTAACTGAATTTTAACACTGGGTTTGCATGGTTAACTGAATTCCCGTTTTTGTAGTATGATTTTGCACATGATTTACTAGTTGAATTATTGTTTGTTTTGTTGGTTATGTGCAGATGATGTCTCACAAGTTCACTATGCATGAAGTTGTATGAATATGCACCTGGTGGACAAAGTTAATGTTGTACCACCGGTGCAATTACGGATGGCAATGGGTACCCGATACCCGCAAACCCGACGGGTACCCGCCTCAAATGGGGAGAGTTTGGGCTAGAAAATCCCCATGGGTATGCTTAGCAGGAAAATGTCATACCCATCGGGTATGCGGGTGCGGGTATGGGGATGCCAAACCCATACCCGCGAACCCGTGTACCCGACTAGAACGTAATGACCCCACATGTCATTGCCTACTAAGCCACTAACACCCCTAGCCCACAAGCCCACTAACGCACCTAGCCCACTAAGAGACCTAGCCCACTAAAGACACTAACGTACAGGCCACAGCCACACACGAGCTGCCTCTCCTTGGCGGATACGGGGCGGGTCCCGCGTACCCGCCGGGTCGCGGGTATGGTTGAGATCTCGACCCGCCGGCGGGTATGGGGCGGGTGGCGGGTACGGGTGGAGGAGCCAGGTACGGGTATGGGTATGCCAAACCCGGCCCCGAACCCGGCGGGTGCCATCCGTAGGTGCAATTGCCTCTGGATGAAATCTCTGGTGTCGTCCTTGTGGAGATTTCCGTGGAAGCTACTAGCGACACACCGCGGAGTTCTCTCCTTCCCCAGCGCCCCCGTAGCTAGCTAGGGTTTCCCCATCGCCGCCGCCTCGCCTCTCCGACCCACCGCCTCCGCCCTCCCCCCCGCTCCCCTCCCCTGTCTCGCCCCTGCGTGGGCGAGCAGGGGAAACCCTAGCCTCGCGTCTCCTCGAGCCTCCCCCTTCGTCCCCCCTCCGCCGTCGCTGGGGCGGGCCGAGGGGCGCGTCCCGTGCGGTTGCCGGTGCCGGCGGCCAGCCTTCCCCCTTTCGCATGGTCCAGCGTCGCGGCGCTTGGCGGCATGTGGCGGTGCTCCTTCAGCCCGCAGGTGGTCCGGCGAGGGTCGGGTGGTCTTCGTGGCGGCGGGGCGACCTCTTGGTGGCAGGGGGCCGTGGTAGTCCGAGCGCGGCTGGTCGTCGGAGTGCGGCCGGCGGCGCCCTCCCGGCCCAGATCTGGGCCCTTTGGGCCCCATCTGGACCTGGGCGGGCCGCCTCAGACGTGGTGGCGGCTTTCCCAGTCGACGGAGGTGAAGGGGCTGGAGCAGGGGTGGTGGTGACGGTGGCGTTCCTGCTGCAGTGCGGCAGCGTGGACTTTACGGGCCCGTTTCAGGCTCGGCCGGGCCAGTGAGGGCCTGGTGTGTCCCTGATGCTGCATCCGGTCGGCTATTGCCAACGGCGGTGGAGGTCGTTCCCTCCCGCGTGCTACTGTCCTACCACTCCTCACCGGAATCCCTTCGTCTCGGTCTTCCGGCCTTGCAACGTAGATCGCGGTGAGATGGCGGCGGTGATTACAAAACCGTGGTGGCGTGTGCTGGAGGGTGGCAATCTTGGTGGAGTGCTACGGAACGTCTGGGGAAGTGGTTTTTTTGGGGGTAGGAAGAAATCCATGTCGTCTCGACACCGACGCGGCTACGCCTACGGGTGTGGCCTCCCTTCCTGAAGGGCGTCGGATGTACCCCTTCCCCACCCCGTAGCGTACCGGGGGAAACCCTGGAACGCGCACCAGGGGTAACCCCTGGGACCGGTCGGGCAGTAGCAGCCAGCAGCGTCATCGTCGATCACCTTCTTGGAGGTGCTGAGCGTGGTGGATTTCTCCGGAGGGCGCAGCAGTGGCGAGTCATCTCCGTTTTCGTCGATCCGCCGTTGTCGGTGTTCTTTTATTTTATTTTTCTCTTCTTATTTCTTTTGGGCTTAACTTGTCATGTTTGTCCCAGCAGTAATCTCAGTTTCTATCGGTTGGTTCCTGTATTAATATAGGTGGACGAAAGCTGGGAGATTTCCGTGGAACTCATGTGACCGGCTCGAGCGTACGAGTGTCGAAACTTGCACTGGGCACGACGGCACTAGGTACTAGTGGTAGCAAGTGGTAGGTGGAGACCTTGACTGCTACACAAGTAATGTCTGAACGTACCAGGTGCAGCCACGACCATCCGTGCGAGGCGTGCCGCGCCGGAGACCGACCATTGCCGTCTCACGTTTACGCGGTCAGAAGAAGGACTTCCCGTTCGTTCGTTGCCGTGGCGACCCGACCAAACACACCACAGCCACACACAAGTAGTACTACGAGCCAAAGAACCAGACCGGGAAACGGGGTGACGACAGTGAGATACCCAATCTCCGTTCCTTCGCCACCAATCTCCCTCTCTGCTGCAAAATAACATCTCAAAAAAAAAAACAAATCTCCCTGGCAATAATAGGCTCCGAGTCCCCAGTTCCCACCCACCAGACCCATCCCATCCCATCCCCTGTTCTTTCCTCCTCCTCCTCCCCTGAGCTTGAGCCCCCAAGAAACCAAGAACCCTAGAGCCCCATCCAAACAGCAACCTCTCAGCCGACGAGACCACCCACCCCCACCAACCCCCTGCCGCCGGAACCGAGGAAGCCGAGCTTCACATCGTCCGTGCCCTTTTCCTCCGTCGACCAGTTGGTAGCCACCCACCTAACCTTTTCTTCCTCCTGCCGGCAGTAGTACTTACAAGTGAGGGACTGAGGCCGGCGGCGGTTGTCTGGGGATGAAGAAGCTCTACCAGGGGAAGGGGCGGAGGGTGCACCCGGCGCCGCCGCCCGCGCCGGACGCCGCGCTCGCGCTGCTGCCGGCCGCCTTGCTGACTCTCGCGGCCGCGCTCACGGCCGAGGAGCAGGAGGTGCTCGCCTACCTGCTCTCCGGCATCGGCACCGGCGGGGGAGCCGGCGCATCGGGAGGAGGTGGTGGCGCGGGACGGCGCACCAGCAGCAGCAAGCGCCACAACGGGCCGCACCAGCCGGAGATGGGCTGCGGCTGCTTCGGCTGCTACAAGAGCTTCTGGGCGCGCTGGGACGCCTCCCCCAACCGCCACCTCATCCACCGCATCATCGACGCCGTCGAGGAGGGCTCCGGCGGTGGCGGGCCGGCGGGTTCAGCTGGAGCCGCCTCGCGCCGCGGAGGACACCGCCGCCGACGCCGTGGTGGCCGCGCCGGCGGCCGCGACGACCTCGACGCTCCCGCGAGCGACGCCGTCCAGGCAGACCTCGGCGTGGGCGTGGGCCTCCAACAAGTCTGCTGCGCGTCCGACGTCGGGGAGGACGGGGACTACGAGGGCGACGAGGACGACGGCGCGGACAGCGTGTTCGACCACGACGGCGAGGAGGCGCTGACCGACGACAGCGACTGCGCCAACAGCGGCGGCACCGCGGAGAAGAGCACGGTGGGGAAGCTGGTGCGCTTCATCGGCGAGAAGGTCTGGGGCCCCTGGACCTGAGCTGACCTCTGCTCCGCATCCCCAGCTTGCTGACTTGGTTCTTGTAGATTAGGATGGAAGGAAGGAGACCACCAAGAAGATGGTGAGGTCAAGGTCAGTAAGGCTACCGGTAGTAGTAGTAGTTGTTTTGCTCAAGAACACTCTTTTGCTGTTCTTTCTTTCGATTTCTGATGAGCATTCCCGAGGTCTGGAGGTTGGGGATTAACATGCTGGTTCTATCCAAACCAAAAATTCCCCACCTTCGTCCTCTCATGTAAAATATTTTTGCTCCCCTGGTTCAACAACAGCAAGAAACTTCTTGCAAGATCGTCCCCATTTTCCCCTTTTACTCTGGCATCGACCTGTGTTTCAGTATCAGCCTCTTGCTCGTACGTATGAAACTGCTACGAACTGTCGTCGATTGATCGATTCCCATTAACAGTAGGAGATATTTTTAGATTGTGTTTTGTTAACTGCGGATAAAGCGCAAGATAATGCCCAGCTAGCGCTTGCCTTCGCTGTTAAGGAAAAGCATCTGCGTAAATGCCATTGTATCTGTAAAGATCTCGTTAAGCTTGCTCCCCGCACCGCATTAGTGGGCTTTGGTCACATCTGAGCTCCCTGAACGATTGGAAACGCAATCGCATGCGTACTTTCTTGATTGATTTGCTAGTACTGTTGAGCTGGAGCAGTTCTATACACTGATAAAGCTTGCCTTTAATTAAACAGAAAATCTAACCACAGCATCATCACCAGTTCACCACTCACCACCAACAAATTTGACCCAAAAGGAGCAAGTTCGTCCCGGTGCGTGCTACCAATATCTTTGCAAACCCTTCTTCCTTCCAAAATGAGCCTTTTTTTTTTCGGTGGAGACCTTCCTTATTTTTTTTCCGTTTTCAATTGTGGTTGTGGCATTGGACAGAGCAAAAGCATCCATTGGATATTTTTCTCCAATTGCACTGCATTGGTACTCAGTCCTACCTAAAAGAATCCGAGGGGAATTGGTACTACGTGCAAATCGAAAGCTATTTGTGATGAGCCGAGCAGTTTCACGCCCACTATGCTCGCCGAGGACGTGTACTCCACGAGAAATTACCTCTTCTCCGTAGTACAACAAGTACTACAAAGTTTACTGCGCTTTAATACTACTACCACCAAATTAATCCTCTCCTTTTTAGTAGCTTCTCCTTTTCCTCCCTCCTATGATCTCATCGCTGATGCACAAGCACAAGCCGCCGCCGCTAGTGCCAACAAAACTGCATACGTGTTCTTGGCACCAAAGCAGCTGGGTTTCCATTGGCCAACAAAAAAGCCCAAAACCAAGGCCACTGTAGATGGTAAACCCTTTGAAAGCGAAGCTTGATGGTGATAAGGTCGAGGACAGACACGGGATTTATTACGGCCACATACGCACCTGCCTGCATTTGCACCCGCTTCACTCCCACTGGCGCGGCGCTGCTGCTGCTGCTTCAGTCCAAGGTACACAAGGGGAGCTGCTAGTACTACACCACAGAGGCAAATACTGTCATAAAGAGAGATCATCAATCATCAATGGAGGAAAAAGAGCGAGGGAGGAAGGAAAAAACGCTCGCTGCTGCTGCTGCTGCTGCTGCTGCTGCGTTTGATGCTCGCATCGGCGATCGTCTTTTTAAAGTGAAGGCGGGCTTCGCCTCTGCAAAGCCGAAAGAATGGCCAGCCTTTACGACGGAGGAGGGCGCATCTGCATTTGCGCGTCGCCCCTGCCGTACCTCCATTATTGCAGCTCCCTTGTCCGTCTGTGTTTGTTCCGGCATCGGCTTCAGTTTGATCTTCTTCGGTCATCAGCTAGCAGCTGATGAAATTTCGAGGCGCGCCATGAATGTCAGCGATCAAGTTCTGGGGAGGGTGTCCTGGGTACGGTCATCAGTGGTCGTACGATGTCGCATGGGCCCTTGTGCCGTCGCTCTCGGTGTGCCGTGCGGGGCACTGGTGCACTCAGAGAGAGAGAGAGAGCGCCCAGTCAGCATCGACAGCGACATTTTTCTTGTTCAAAAAAAAAAAAAAAAACAGCGACCATGCGCTGCCACGCTGGTGACAAAAAAAAGCGCAGGGAAGCGAGCTAGTGTAAGAACACCTTCGCGGGTGCCTAAAATTTGTGTTCGGTATTAATCTGTATCAGTTTTAGGATACTTATCCGGCGTATTTTTTGGTGCGTTCCATATCGGCACTTCGTCCTGACTTGCACCACACCTCCGCGGCTTCAGCGCGCGCTGGCGCCTCTCTTGGCATCCCAAGCTCTGCTCCGCCGCCCTCTGCTGTGTCGTCTGTATCTATAATCCGCCTACCTCTCCCAAATCGTTTCCACCGCCTTGTTCCGCGTCGCGGACTCTCGGTGCAGCTTCTCCAGCTCCCGCGCGGGAAGGCGAGATCCTTCCGGAGGCGGTGATCCCTCACGGTGTTTGCTCCTCTGTCGGTAAACGACGACGCCATGGCTGCCGCTGGTTCTCCTCTTCGCGATGATGAGATCATCGACTACATGCTGGCAGGGCTCGGCTCTGCGTTCAACCCCATCGCCGCCTCCATGGACTTTGCGACGGTCCCGGTTACCCTCGCAATGTTCTACAAGAACGTGCTGAACTTCGAAGGTCTTCAGAAGCAGCAGGCGGAGAGTGAGGACTGGTCGTCCTCCGCTAACCTCGCGTCGCGCCCGGTCCACTCCAACAATCCCGGGCGCCCGTATGACTCCAACCGCCCAAGTGGCGGTCGTCCCGCTAGCCAGGGAGCTCAGCAGGGGCAGAACGGCTACGGCCAAGGTGGCCAGGAGCGTCGTCGCAGTGACGGCAACGGCGGCAATGGTCGCCATAATGGAGGAGGCAACGGTGGCGGCAATGGCCGCAACCGTCGCTGGCGCCCCCAGTGCCAGATTTGCAAGAATTGGGGGCACGAGGCAGGGGACTGCCGCCGGCGCTATGACCAGGACCAGCGCTCAGGCAATGGTGCTTCAACCTCCTCCACCGACCACGAGCAGTATTGGCACCTCGATACAGGTGCCACCGACCACCTGACGAGTGATCTTGAGCGCCTCCATGTTCATGAGCGCTATGGCGGGAAGGATCAAGTACAAGTGGCCAACGGTGCAGGTTTGTCTATTTCGCATATTGGTCACTCTCAATTAACCGGTTCATCTCTTCGTTTGAAAAATATCCTTCATGTTCCGCACATTAGCAAGCATCTTCTCTCTGTTTATCGTCTTGTTTGTGATAACGATGTCTTTGTGGAATTTCATAAGTTCTTTTTCCTTGTTAAGGACAAGGCCACCAAGAAAGTTCTGCTTCACGGTAGGAGTCATGGCGGTCTTTACCCGGTGCCGTTCAGCCATGCCTCCTCGTCGTCATCGCATCAAGCGTCGTCCAGTGTCCGTGCTTCTGCTTCTCAGTGGCACCATCGTCTTGGTCACCCCACCAATAATGTCGTTCAACACATTGTTAGGGATAATGATTTAGTGTGTTCTCCAAATAATCAGACTTCAGTTTGTGACGCTTGTCAATGTGCTAAAAGTCGACAATTGCCGTATAATGCTTCTCATCGTGTTTCTACTATGCCTCTTGAGTTAATTCACTCCGATGTCTGGGGTCCGGCTATTTCTTCCTCGGGAGGGTATAAGTATTATGTGAGCTTTGTCGATGATTATTCTCGTTTTGTGTGGATCTATCTCCTTAAGCACAAGTCTGATGTTGAGCAAGTGTTTTATGCCTTTCAGGCTCATGTTGAGCGTCTCTTAGACACTAAAATCAAAACCGTTCAGTCGGATTGGGGTGGTGAGTACCATCGGCTTCATAGCTACTTTCAGCGCACTGGCATCGCTCATCGTGTCTCTTGCCCGCACACCTCGCAACAGAACGGGGTGGCTGAGCGCAAGCACCGTCATTTGGTGGAAACGGGTCTTGCACTTCTTGCTCATTCCTCTCTCCCTTTGCGTTTTTGGGATGAGGCTTTTCTTACGGCTTGCTATTTAATCAATCGCATGCCAACCGCTGTCTTGCAGCAGGATACACCTATTCATCGGCTTCTTAAGGTCCAGCCTGACTATTCTTTCCTCCGCACCTTTGGTTGCGCCTGCTGGCCCAGTCTGCGCAAGTATAACGCGCATAAGCTTGCGTTCCGTTCTACTATGTGCGTCTTTCTCGGGTACAGCCCCATGCACAAAGGTTATAAGTGTTTGGATAGATCCACGGGACGTATTTATATTTCCCGTGACGTTGTCTTTGATGAGTCAGTTTTTCCCTATGCCACTCCCGGTGTGTCGGTCGATGTTTCCACTCTTGCAGATGCGCTCACTTTTCCTTCCGATGAACCGGTTACGAGTGTCACTATGCGAAAATATGACTTGTCCTGTTTACCTCTTGATATGCCTGGTAGTGCTACTTGTGTGCAGGAACAACTTGCCGCCGGAGCTGCACCATCGCCTGCGCTCGACGTGCACGTCCCCGTGATCGACGTGCATGCGGGGGCGCGTGATCCGAGGCTGCATGCAGCGCCCACGTCCGGTCCGCCGGCGTCCTCTGTGCCGTGCGATGGGCCGGCCTGCTCCTCGCCCGCGGCCCATCCTCCGTCTGGGGCGGTACCCAGCGCTGATCAGCCCGCGTCGCCTCCTGTCGAGGGTTCCTCTGCCCCATCGACCGCGACGCCCGTGGCTGATCCTGGTCACGCCATGGTCACCCGTACTCGTGACAACACTCGCCGCGAGAAGGCATACACCGATGGCACGGTGCGTTACGATCCTGCACGGCGTGCTTTCTTTGCCGCGCCCGTGTCCCATCGCGATGCACTCCGCGAGACTGCGTGGCGAGCTGCCATGGCTGATGAGGTGGCTGCACTTCATCACACCAAGACGTGGGTCTTGGTTCCTCGTCCTCCCGGCGTTAACATTGTCGGATGCAAGTGGATTTTTAAGACCAAACATCGGCCTGATGGTTCTATTGATAAACATAAGGCTAGACTTGTTGCTCGGGGCTTCACTCAGCGGCATGGCATCGACTATGGTGATACGTTCAGTCCAGTCGTCAAGCCAGCTACGGTGCGACTGGTTCTCTCTCTTGCAGTGTCTCGTGGATGGAGTCTTCGTCAGATTGATGTTAGCAATGCTTTCCTCCACGGTTTTCTGACAGAGGATGTGTATATGCAACAGCCCCCCGGTTTTGAGGATGAGCGGTACCCCTCCCATGTGTGCAAGTTGCAGCGAGCTCTTTATGGTTTGAAGCAGTCTCCGCGCGCTTGGTATGCCCGCCTGAGTGCTCTTTTGGCTGATCTGGGTTTCGTTCCCTCCAAAGCTGACACTTCGTTGTTCACTTTCTCCCGGGACGGTGTTCAGGTATACATGTTGGTGTACGTCGATGATATTGTAATTGCTGGTTCTACTCCAGGGGCAGTTGATGGTCTTCTGCGTGCCCTTTCTGCCAGTTTTCCCATTAAGGATCTTGGCGCCCTTGAGTATTTTCTGGGTCTTGAAGCGTCCTACAATTCAGGGGGGATGACTATCACTCAACGGAAGTATGCATTGGATCTTTTGCACCGTGTGAGTATGGAGAATTGTAGACCCACTTCTACGCCGCTGAATGTGACGGAGCATCTCTCACGAGAGTCTGGCACTCCTTTGGGTATTGAGGATTCTTACCGGTACCGCAGTGTTGTTGGAGGCCTTCAGTATTTGACACTCACCCGTCCAGATATATCATTTGCAGTAAACAAGGTCTGCCAGTTTTTGTCACAGCCGACTGATGTTCATTGGGAATCAGTCAAGCGCATCCTGCGTCATGTTAAGGGCACGCTAATACCGGGTTGCTTTTTCGCAAGTCTACCTCGGCTGGTATTAGTGTCTTCACTGACGCAGATTGGGCAGGATGTGTGGATGATCGACGATCCACAGGAGGCTACGCCATCTTTGTTGGGCCGAATCTCATATCTTGGAGTTCGAAGAAACAGCCTACAGTCTCGAGGTCAAGTACCGAGGCAGAATACAAAGCATTGGCGAATGGCGCTGCTGAAGCAATTTGGATAGAGTCTCTACTCAAGGAGTTAGGAGTATCTCGGCAGCGAACACCCATATTGTGGTGTGATAATTTAGGGGCGACTTACCTGACTGCTAATCCAGTTTTCCATGCAAGAACAAAGCACATTGAGATCGATTTCCACTTTGTGCGTGAGCGTGTGGCGTCTGGAGCTCTTCAGGTCAGGTTTATCTCTTCCAGTGATCAGCTAGCTGATGTGTTCACCAAGCCAGCTACTCGACAGATGCTAGACCGTTTTAGTACCAATCTGAATCTCGTACAGAGTAGAAGTTCAGATTGAGGGGGAGTGTTAAAATAGGTCTAGATGTATTATACCTGTCATGTATTTGTATGATGTATTTTGTACACAGCTGATCTATATATATAAAGAGATACGTGGAGAGGCATCGCCCCACGCAAACCCTAAACGCATTACGTTAGAGCAACTCCAGCCGTCCCCCCGAGAGCCCCCCCAGGACCGTTTTTTGGACGCCGGCGGACGATTTTTCTCCCAGTCGCGCCCCCAGGGTCTCGTTTTTCGCCGGATTTGGCCCAAAAGTTATCCGGCGTACCCAGGCCGAACCCAGCGCGCTGGGTTCGGCCTGGGGGCGCCGGCGCAAGGGAAACGCCGCGCGGGCCAGCCCTGTCGGCGAGACAACACGATTCCCGCCATTATTGTTTCGCTTTCCCTCCATTTTCCTTCTCCATATACCGTAGCTCCCGCCGTTTCCCGCGGCAATCGCCTCCCATATGGCGCCCAAGAAATTCAACAACCCACGAGCCGCCGGCGAAGAACCACCGGCGAAGATGGCGGGGGGCGGGAGGGGTAGGGGGAGGGGGAGGGGGAGGGGGCGGCCGGAC
The DNA here is from genome assembly GCA_012064385.1 of Puccinellia tenuiflora. Taxonomy (NCBI): domain Eukaryota; kingdom Viridiplantae; phylum Streptophyta; class Magnoliopsida; order Poales; family Poaceae; genus Puccinellia; species Puccinellia tenuiflora. The sequence continues at coordinate 250,751 of QRDG01001572.1, forward strand.
GGCTTGAGCAACACCGAGTGGGCGAACGAAGTCGACCGAAGGAAGACGGTCACCGCCGACCGCAAGGCAAGGGACGGGAGGAAGAAGGCCAAGGAGGCGGAGGAGGCCAAGGAGACACGACGAGCGGCGGCGGCGGCGGCCGGGAAACCGTGCTTTCCTGCGCCGTCCCCACTGTATGCGCCGCACGGCCTCTATTTGCCGCCCGGCGCTTGGGGAACCCAAGGAAGCCAAGGAGGAAGCCAAGCAAGCGTGGCGTCACCGTCACAGTCGGTCTTCTCGCCGTCGCCGTCGCCCACCGCCTTCTCGCCGGCGTCGCCAGCAACACCCCACTGGAGGGGGGACACGCTGGAGTACGGAGACGGCGACCCGCACGGCGGATTCAACCCCAACATAGCGTTCCGCGGCCCTTCCGCACTCAGCGCCGGCACCGGGGGCTCGCCGGCCATGCCATACCATGGTCCTCTGTTCCACCATCCGGTCGAGTTCGATAGTACCCGCAGCGTGCTCGGCCAAATGCCCGAATCGCAGGAGTCACAGGACGCATGCATGGACGACATCATCGCGTCTGGCTCGGCGGCGGCGGCGGCGTCATTCCCCCCGGGAGAAGAAGAGGCCGACTTTGCCGGGGAAGACTTTGCCGGGGATGAGTTCGCCGGGGAGGAGGAAGAATACGGCGAGTACGAGGAGGATGAAGAACAACCCGTCGCCGCGGAGGATGAGGAACAACCCGACGAGCGCAAGAAGAAGAAGAAGAAGAAGAAGGCGGCCGACAAAGCCGAGCCTCGCATCAAATGGTCCGCCAAGGAAGACGAGTGTCTCGCCGAAGCGTGGAAGACGGTGAGCATTGACCCAATCACGGGCGCAAATCAGAACTCGGAGAACTATTGGGCGAGGGTGAAGAGATCGTTCGACGAGCGCAACCTTTGCGACCCCGAGTTCAAAGGATTTTACATGGCGCGCGGCGAGAAAGCGATGGCGAACCACTGGGCGGTCGTCCAGGCGGCCTGCAGCAAATGGCACGGAATCGTCGAGGAGGTCATGGCACGCCCGGAGAGCGGCGCCGACGTCGAGCGACAGGTAAAAACCCCGACTCGGTCGCCCATAGTCTGTTTGTTTCTTCCTCGGCTGACATTTTCCTTTCGTTGCGCGCCGGCAGATGGTCCGGATGTTCGAGATGTACCGGCAGGACAGCAAAGGCGCCGAGTTCAAATTCCTCCATGTCTTCTCCAGGATCGAGAAGTGCGAGAAGTGGGCCGAGGTTCGTCTGAACCTCGGCAAGGGGAAAGAACCTTTCAACCCCGACGAACCGGGGTCGGGAGCCTCGGATGGACGTCCAGAAGGGAACAAGAAGGCGAAGGCGGCGAGGGCGAGCGCACCGGCGACAGAAAGGCTGCACACGTCGATCGAGAAGTGTATTGCCGACGCCAAGACCCACGCCGTCAAGAGGGACGAGAAGTTCGACGCGAGGTGGTTGCAGATGATGGAGAAACAAGACGTGAAGATCGACCTCCTGAAAACCAACGTCGCGGCCAAAAAGAGGAACACCGATCTGGCGTTCCTAATGAGCGCCGACCCGGCGACGATCATGGACGCCAAGGTCAAGGCGTGGTACATGAGCCAGCGCGACCTCATCCTGAACGAGATACCCGCGCCGATCCCGACCCCGACCCCGACCCCGACTCCACTCCCGACGATGACCCCGACTCCGACAACGGAAGGCTCCACCACGAAAACGACGCCGAGCACCAGTACTACCCCTGCATCATCGCCGCCGATCGTTGCATCATCGACCGCTCCCTCCTACGTGGTGCAAGTGGAGGACGACGAGCCGGCATCGTCGCCGCAGATCGCTGCGCCATCGACCGACTTCTCCGTCGTGGTGCAAGTGGAGGACGACGAGCCGGCGATTTGAGGTCGACGTCGTCGATTTGGCCTCTTTTTTTACCGAATTATGTTTTCTTTTGAGCTTGACCGGACTATCGATGATCGCCGATATGTAGCGGGAACACGCCGATTCAAAAAAAAAGGTGCCTTGGGGCTGAAAGCTGGGGGGGCGGGTGGGAACCGAGGCCTCCCCAAGGCCTGGGGGGCGCCGGCGAACGGGCTAAAAAGCCTTCGCCGGATACCCTGGGGGGGCCAACGGCTGGAGTTGCTCTTATCAAACTGTCTTTACGGGGTTCTTTATGGCCCCGATGAAGATTTCTAGACTGCCTACGGTCAAATTGTCCCATGGTAAAAACTACTGCACGATCGTAATGTAATTTATTTCCTCGTGAGTGTGTACGGCGCCGTAGGGCCTAGTCGGAGAAACCTGTGAGTGTGTACGTCGACAACAGTCAAGCCATGGCTTGGCTGCGGTCACCATAAACTACTCCGATAACTATGCAATGATGATGCGACACACTAGTACGATACGAGTAGTACTAGTACGTTGAGCCGTACTGCTTAATTAGACCCAAGCTAAGCTAAGCTAGGTAGCGACCCTCCCTACACCTTGTCAAAGGGCATGTTCTGCTTTGGACAAGAGCCTCCGTCTTGTCGAGGATTCGCTCTTCGTAACCCATAATATCCACATAGGCTTTGTCACCTGTATGCGTTACACGATAATAAGCAAGAGCAGCCAAATACGAGTAGCAGCGATCGAGCGGCATGTGACGTGAGTACGAGCAGTCCTCGAGTGTCCTGCTTGCTACCGAGATTGTGATTGTAAATCGGAGACGGTGAGGATGATAATAATAAGACGGGTGACGCGGCGGCGGCGAGCACGAGGCGCGGGACTCCGGTGAGGGGACCTGTGCTTTTGTTCGTTTCGGTACGCTCGAAAGAAAGGCTGGGGACGACGACGACGAATCATGCCATGCGTCCCTACCTTCCCTTCCCTTGCCTCGTTCTCGTTTTCCTTATTATATCAACCGCGTGCTCCAGTTTTGGGGTGCAAATGTCGCGGGCTGGTGGCCTAACTCGGATTCCCGTACCGTGATGATCGATTTAGGAACTTGACTCGAGGCACGTCCGGCTAACACATGTTGAAGACGTCACGATTGTTTGTCTTTGAGGCCCTCTCAAATGCAGGAATTACAAATTTAGAATCTAAAGTGGAAAACGAATGATACTACTCAAGGAGTATGTTTTCTATTCATTTTTCTAGTTTTATTAAGGTCCTATCCTCTCCTACGCTCCCGTGCGGATGACACCCCCCCTCCCCCTCTTTCGACTGTCAAAGGTGTCGCCATGCTACGTCAACGGTAGGGCTATTCGTTAGTGGTAGATTCGAAGGCAAGATGGCGACACCTATCTGGCGATTTCGGTCGTGCAGTACGCTGGGCGAGGCGTGACTAGATAGCGCGTGCTGGCATCCTTGTGTGCGGGAGCTCCGGGGATGGGCGACCATGGCTAGCGTGGGGAGTGGCGACACGATGGTCTCGTCGCAACCGCCAAGGGAGGGATGGTGGTGGTCGGTAGTGGCAACATGCATGGATCCGCCAGTTGCGGTGGCTGGCAACGAGGGTCTAAGCAAGGCGTCGTGCGGGGGTGCCGAGTCGATTGTCGAACATTGCAATCTTGCTGGGTACTATTCATGGAGGGGTTCTCGCTGGGCTGGCGTGGCTCCGAATGGCGCTTTCTGTTGTCGCTGGTGGCTGCACAAACTGCGTGCGGAGTTGGCGGTTTGGGCGCCGAGTTGCGGTGGTGGTCTAGCCGATCTTCGCGTGACGGGTGTGTGCTTCACGATACATTGTCAGATGAAACATAGGTGTGTTCTTTAGGGCGTCATGAAGGCAGTGTTTCTACCTCCTCCAACCAGGAACATTTGGGGGTAAACCCCATATCCCATGTATGATAGGGCGAGGGATTAGGTGACGGCGCTGCTTTTGTGTCACATGCCTCTTGAAGAGACTAATCTTGGAGGTTTGGTCGGCTGGTGGGACCCATGGGAGAGAATTGGTGGTGATCGGAGCTGGTGAGCTGCAAAGCGTCATTAAGGACTAGTTCTTTTGACTGCTTAAAAAAATAAGCTGCCCCCTCCTCATCTTCTCCCATAAGCCTACCGTCTTATTACTTGGGGCTTCTAAACTATTTTTGACGGACATGCATAAGCGACCATCGTAAGAGCTATGTTCGAAACTCATATGTTTCGAAATTTTGTAGGAATTCCACATAGTGACATCTTGTGTTTTTCCTATTCTATCGTTTTAAGTTTGTGCGATCTGAAGATGCCTCGAAATAGAAATGCATCTCTGCTCATCCTAGAAATATGACAGGCGGACTAACCGATATTGTACGAAGACAAAGCTTGGTTACTGAAATACTCACTTCCTCCACGAATAAGTCTACTTCTACCTATTGTATTAAGTCAAACTTTTTAAAAAGTGTCCAACTTTAGGGAATAGTAGCAACTACGACACTAAATTAGTAGTACCATTAGAACCGTCTTAAAAAGTGTCCAACTTTACCAAATTGACATCATATATATATATACTCTTTTCTATAAAGTTGATCAATTTTCTTTTTTGACAACTACTGTAGATGGAAGTACACTTAAGTCGTGATGGAAAGAGAGTAGTATTGAACCTGTCCTGATTTCACTTTTGCGTTTCGGACCACTCTTCCTCTTACCGTGCAACGACAGAGATGCAAAGAGGGTCGTATCGGCGACGGGAATTTCGATGCCAGGTCGCGGTCATTCTCAATCATAGATTGCCGTAGCTGACCGGGACGGAGGAACTGGCGACGAGAGTCGAGCGCAAGCCCAGCGAGCGATCAGTCGGCTGCTACTACGTTCGTTCTTTCGTTCGCCTTGAAACGGTCAGCAGCCAGGAAACGGTGTAGCCGGCGGCGTGTCAACCTGTAAAACTTTTGGAAAGGAACATGTCGAATGAGTTCAGTTTGACTCCGTGGCTGTGCTCGAGCCAAGCCAGGTTCGCTGGCTGAAACTTAAAGCGAAATACCCGAGATCGTAGAGCAAAGCAAATCCAAAGAGACAATGGTCGTTTCTTCTTTGCGCAGAAAGGACATGAAATTCGGTATATCCAACGCTGGCAAAAGAATCCCGGTATCTTACTGGAAAAGGAGGACAAGTTCTACGTGCCGTGCTTACGGAAACTGGATGTGGAGAGCCAAGATGGACGGCACCGAAAGACAAAATCTGTGGAATGAAAAGAGAGGGTGTCTACGTCCAGTTCTCAACGATCTTCGGGTAGCAGCTCAATCTTAGATACACAAGGCAGTAGTACATACTCCCTCCGTCCCAAAATAAGTGTCTTAAGTTTGTCAAAATATGGATGTATCTAATCATAAAAACATGTCTAGATACATCCACATTTTAATAAACTTGAGACACTTATTTTTGGACGGAGGGAGTATGTACGAACATGACCAAGTCTGAAAAATAACTGGGATCATCTGAATTCATCAATACCGAATACAATTTGATTACGAGCGCATTAGCCGGTGCGCTATAGTGGGAAAGTTTTGTGGTAGCGGGGCCAAAACTGAAGATCATTAACTTCCTACTCCTGAGGTGCTTTTAGACGACCCTTGATCCACACCACAAGAGAGGCTAGCTCTTCCTTTGCATCGAGTGGCCGAGATCTGGATATGCTGATAAAAGTGCGTGAGAAGTTGAGAGCTCAGAGGTAACACAAAAACCAAAGGGTTGCAGAAAAGCATAAACAGAGGCTCGTCTGGAGAGGGAAGCAAAAAAGGAAGATGCAGGAAATTTACCTTGAACTCACAACTCATACCGGCGCTTTGCAGAAATGGCGGGCCAGCTTGACCGGCTTCGATAATACCACTCTGTCAGCCACTCCATGTGACCACATAATAGGTGTCTGAAAAGTTCCAGGAATAAAATTTCAGCAAAATAAAACCAAATCTCTTGTATAATTGAACTGCACATATCCGTATAGTGAAGGGTTCATCTACTAACATTCTTCAAAATTCACTATTTTTTAAAGCAAGTGATTCCTTCTATCAATCAGGCGGATTGCATTAAGCATGTTTAAGAAATGCCTGTAATCTGCGTGTTTTTCATCCATACGTTCTTGTATAGAAAATTCAATGCTACGATTTCAGTGCAAAGACTAACACTGCTCAATATAATCGGTTAAGTCAGTCATCACATCGCTCATAGAGTCTAGGTTTGTAGATTGCCAATGGCATCCTTCAAGGTTTAATTTACCATTGTCGTGTACAATAACATCATAGTTTACTGGTTGAAATACAAAAGTAGATTGGAGCTAATTATCGCTGTACAATGTTTTTGCCTAATTTAGTTACTACCTTACATAAAAAATCCTTAGGTGGGCGACATCACTTCTTTGTCCTAAATGTAATAATTTATACTATGTAGGTTGGATCACAGTAGGAATATTGCAATATTTCATATTTCCGTGGCAACACTGGATAATGAGTTTCAAAGTAACCTACTTGGAAATAGCTAAAGCTCAGAAGAGTGAATTTCCTTTGGCAACATTCAGGTCAATACATTTTTGTCTTTCAGTCGCTTTCATAGACAGCTCAATCCAACATAATAGTTGCAAAAACTATGTCATTCAGTTGTTGAGTAGTTCATTTTGATAAGGAATTATTGCAATAAGTACTTCTGTTCCAGGTGCATCTGCAATCCAACTAAATTTGACAACATCTTTAGCCGATGGATCCTGGGTATGGCGGTACCAGTGTAGGCAGAGTTCCGACAGTGTTCGGTGCATAAGAAGAACTATACGCAACAACAAGGCAGAACATAAACATCACCCAACCACAGCTCTTGTTCGACTAGTCTTCAATTTTTACCACCTATATATCTGTGCTTCCTCATATCTAGTGATAGTGTGTGAAACTTAAGTAGAAGACATCAAGGGATGACAGTAATCACATACCTTCCTCGCTTCACGTGAAACCCTCTCAATGACTGACGAACTGAAAGGTACCCAGCCACTGAACACAGCGCCACCACCTAGTGTCTTCGGATACAGCAAAACACTTGCTAATGTCAGAGCACCTGCCATCCGAATGTCCGATACACAATGCAATACATATGTTAGTTCAGAGTTTCCGTCTCCAAAACACATCCAACGAATGTATCAATCCTACCTCCTTGACTGAACCCACAGACAATATATTGTCAGGATGGATCCCAGCGGCTACCTCCCTGTCGATCATGGCGTGCACATTCTCCACGGCCTTAAGAACTCCACCCTCGTCTTGCGGCGAACCCTGCTCGTTACAGATTTGAGCCAGATCAATGTCTACTGTTAAAACTACTTGTCTCGTCTGCTTACACAAGTGGGAGGGAGTGAATGACTGGACTCACACACGTTTCATGGGTAGCTCGTGGATGTCGAACCAAGACGGCATCACAGCGCCATCTGCAAAGAGCAAAAGAAAATTCTTCTTCAGAATTATGTGATTTAACATCTGATGAAGCAGAATACAAGTTCCCTCAAAATTTGATGTTGTAATCGTGGGGGCGAGCTAGGAAGGGTCGCAGGAGGCGTACTGTTGCAGGATACGGGGGCGTTGGGGGCGGAGGGGAACGCCCACTTGGTGAGGCGGAACTCCGGCGAGGAGAAGAAGGTGCGGATGGGCTCGTTGGCGGGCCCGGAGTCGCCGAGACCGTGCAGCCACAGCACGAAGCTCCGGTTGCGTGCCGCCATGGGGCCGGGGTTCAGCTGGTCGGGGAGGCGGGTCGGCTGCGCGCGGCGGCGGAGCGAGGCGGTGAGGAGGGCAGCCGCAGCGATGGCGGCGGCGAGGGAGAAGAGGAAGCGGACGAGGCTACTCATGGGTCGTGGGCCGGGCCGGGCCGGGCCGAAGTAGCTAACTGCTAGCGTGCTTGTTGTTCGCTTGACATTCAGAAGAGAGAAATGCACAGGAGTACAGAGACTTCAACTAGCTCTGTACGATTACGAAAATTAGTGACCTTGTGATGATTGACTTGGAAACATGATAGATGTGCCACTTGTCAGCCACACGTGACAGTCATCGGAGCATCAATGATTGACAGAGCAAGTCAAACCGGGCACGTGAATTAGAGCTGATAACCAAGTCAACTAACAGTATCATAAACATTTCGTAGGATCACGTTCC
>QRDG01001574.1:0-63559 GCA_012064385.1 Puccinellia tenuiflora
GCATCTGTAGCATTTTGAGAATGGTCATGCTATATTTTGTAGCGCGCTATTTTTTCGTTGGTTTTGAGCTTATAGCTCAACTATTGTTTTTCTGTGACAATCTAACCCCTTATTTCTTGTAATTGAAAATTAAATATTAAGGGCATGGAAAAAATTGTTTCGTATTTGTGTATTTATATTAATTTTCTTGTAGCATACAAACTTTACCATTGAGAGCATCGCATAGTTCTTTGTTTGGTTGTACGGTTGTACCTATGCCAAGCGTAAGCAAGCTCCGTATGTGTGGATGTATTGGTTCATCCCGTGGTTTGTTTCCCTTTTGGATTAACCGAACAAGTCACGTGGTACAGGGGATAGGGTGGACGGATTAACGGAGGATTTGGGTGACGTTAGGGTGATCACCCAACCCCTGTGTGGGTCAGTTCCTTGTGGGATTGGTCCCTAGCAACCGAACAAAGCCTAAAATAGCAAGAGAGAAAGACAAAGGAAAACCCCAAGAAATTCACTTCGCCTTCTCCAATTTCGCACGAATTTCCGGAGTTGTTCCCTCCGCCCCCGGTTCGCGATCTGAGTTTTGAAAGATACGCCGCGATTCCCCTCCCCATTCCCTCGCTCCCGGATCACAGGAAAGGCGTGAAGGGCACCGAGGGCAAGGGCTCGCCGTCAGGGAGTCGGTTCCAACCGATCCGATCTCGCGTCCGCGGGTACGGGACCTTCCTGGTGCTCCGCTTTCCTTTGATTTCGCAATCTCGCGGATTCTGTGCGTCCTGCTTTGGGCAAGAGAATCTGATCCGGGGTGGGGGTGCGCGGGTTTGGCAGGTTTCTCTGATTTGTACGGGGAATGCTCGCACCAACATGGTAAGCCGAGGAGGAGCCGTGCGGTCGTTGTTGGATCGTCTCCGCCCGCCGCCGAGGGGAAGGAGCCCCGCCATGCCGCCGCCGGCCGGACTAGGAGGGGAGTAACAAAAAAAAAATGTCCACAGCACCTGACTCCACAGCCCTCGCCACCGCCTCCTCGCCTCAACACTACTCGACTTCGGAGAGCTCGTCGCCGCCGTCCGCCCCCTAGCCGCCGCTACGTCCGTGACAGAAACGGATCGAGGCGCAGCCCTCTCCCGTCCGTGATGGCAAGAAAAATCCCCCGTCCGCCCCCTAGCCGCCGCAGCAACAGGCTCCGCGGCAACAGTCTCCCCGATGAGTTCCAGCCAACTCCCGTGAGTTAATCCTCTTCCCCGTTCTCGATCTCCTCTGGCTCTCACTTTCCCCTTCTTTTTCTCTCTCCTCCCCCTTCTTCCAGTTGAGAGTCTCCCGTGTGAGACCGGCGCTCCTCCCCTTCTCCTCTTCCGGCGGCTCCGCTGCTGGTAGAGAGGATGGGAGAGGTGGCCGGACCTGCCCTGTTCATACTAGTAGTATTAGATTGTTTATTTCCCTTGTGGAGTTTGGCGACATGCCGTTTCTCTCTACCAGGGCAGGTCGGCCACCTCTCCCATCCTCTCTACCAGCAGCGGAGCCGCCAGAAGAGGAGAAGGGGAGGAGCGCCGGTCTCACACGGGAGACTCAACTGGAAGAAGGGGGAGGAGAGAGAAAAAGAAGGGGAAAGTGAGAGCCAGAGGAGATCGAGAACGGGGAAGAGGATTAACTCACGGGAGTTGGCTGGAACTCATCGGGGAGACTGTTGCCGCGGAGCCTGTTGCTGCGGCGGCTAGGGGGCAGACGGGGGATTTTTCTTGGCATCATGGACGGGAGAGGGCTGCACCTCGATCCGTTTCTGTCACGGACGTAGCGGCGGCTAGGGGGCGGACGGCGGCGACGAGCTCTCCGAAGTCGAGTAGTGTTGAGGCGAGGAGGCGGTGGCGAGGGCTGTGGAGTCAGGTGCTGTGGACGTTTTTTTCCTTGGATCTGATTTGTGCTCTGAGCTTGAGAAGCTGTCTGGATTGGCAGGACGGCGGCAGCAGGTTCAGGAGGGTGGATGATGATGCGGCGGAAATCAGGGCAAGGGTTCTGGCCCCTCAGCGGCAGTTCGTCCGTGATTCGGAGGTTCTGCTGTCGGAGGAGGTGGGCGTGAGGAGTGTTAATGGGAACGGCGGTTGCCGTCCTGGGAAGCGCCTTGGTTTCCCTGACCAGGCTGTGCCGACTAAGATGGTGGTCGCCGTTGATGTGGATGAAGGTATTGTGAAGCAAGATCCATGCAGTAGAGCTCTGCATCTCTCGGTTATGCAGGGCTAAACTACTCGTTGCGTAACTAGTTCCTTTCTTCATTGGTTGGGTTTCATGGTGCTTAGTCTAGAACCAAATTGTGAATTCAACATTATTGCAAGAAAACTTCCATCTCATGTGACAATACTTCTGAAAGTAACACTGTTTTTTCTGTTTCTTGTATATTACCTGCAGTTCTTGGAAGCTTTCTTGCTGCCCTGAACAAATTTGTTGCTGAGCGTTACTCATGGAATCACTCGGTGTCAGAATACCATGTGTATGAGTTCTTTAAGGTGCCTTGCTCTCCTACAACAACTTGAGTTCCTGCAATTTATTCTCTATGGTTGGTGTGTAATTTATCTTGCATATTCTTGCGATGCTCTATGCAGATATGGAATTGTTCTCGAGAAAAAGGTTTGTCTTGATTATAATCTCCTCATCATGTTTTGTTTTAATGGAATGCTGTGTATGAAGTCAAGCATTCTTCTAAATTGCTGCAGCTAATATTCTTGTCCACGAGTTCTTCACAACCCATTACTTCCAAGATGGTATACATCCTATCCCAGGCGCTCGAGATGCTCTCCAGAATCTTTCTTCTTTCTGTAGCTTATCTGTAGTAACGTAAGTCATTCATTTGATTTTAGAGACACCACCATTTATCTTTTGTTATTATGTTTCCTGCTCAATGACATCTTTCCTATTAAAGGTCTAGGCAGGATGCAATAAAAAATCACACATTAGAGTGGATCGAGAAGTTTTATCCAGGTTTATTTGAGCAGATCCATTTCGGGAACCATTTTGCTTTGCAAGGTCAATCAAGACCAAAATCAGAGATTTGTAGGTTTGATTGTTAGAGGAACGTTATTCTAGTTTTTTCAGCCATGTAAAGACACCCTGCATTCAGTCTTTGACTTGGTCTACAACACACTAAAGAATAATGATGTTCAAAGATGTCTTACTATCTCATTTCTAGCTGTCAGAACACGTTCTCTGCTGTTCTTGCAAATAATATTAACTCATTTGCTATGGAATGCCTTTGCAGATCTTTTGGTGCTCAGGTTTTAATAGATGACAACCCGAGATATGCTCTAGAATGCGCCTGAGGATGGCATGAGGGTTCTGCTCTTTGATTATGACAAACTCGTATCCTTGGTGCAAAACTGGTGTGGATCAATCACATCCACTGGTGACCAAGGTTCATAACTGGCAAGAAGTTGAGCAGAAACTTCTTTCGTGGGTAGCACCTGAGAGCTGACATTCTTTCTCTGGTGCGGGAAGCAGAACTGTGATCAGCAGATAAGAGCTCAGTTTTCTGAAGGAACATGCCTGGGCCCCTTGAAACATCCCTATACATGAACATGTCATCAAAGGGTAAAGTAGAATACTCCATATCTTCAGTGGGAGAATGACGATATGACATCGTCTTACTGCAGCATGATGGATATAGCTCTGGAAGGCAATCAAACTCAGTCTAGTATGCTCTCTGACGATTCAAGGTCAAATTCTTGCCACTGTGCTATATGCGTCTGTTGGATCATATAGTTTGTACGAATATATCTGATACACATTATTTTATAAATTGGATCCTATGTCCTGAGTCCTGACTTTTACTGGTGCAAAGGTACTGAAGTGATTACAGTTGCGTGTTAATTGTGTTTAAATCATTTATCTGTCTGCTTCGGTGAATATAATTTGAATACAAGCGGGTTTTAATTTGTAAGGGATCAAAAACCGGGTCAGAAAAGAAGTATCGTACACCACGTACTGGGCCCATAATGTGAATTTGAATTTCTGTTATGCCAAATATGTTTTTGAATACCTTACCACAAATCTCAAAGCATATTACCGATGCAGAGTGAATCTGAGCTATGTGGCAGAAGCATTTTTTGTGTGGAGTGTACCCATAGAAGGGCTAAAATGCCAACAACAATGACGACAAAGCTTTTGTCCCAAGCAAATTGCTAAAATGCGAACCATAATTCATAAAATTTAGAAAATAGTAAGGTTTTAGGGAGAACGGAATGTTGCCCAACTTCATAACTTGTGAGTAGCAAAACCAAGCATCCCAACACTCCCTACTTGTAAGGACATCTTATATTCTCTTGCAGAGTGGTCCAAAATATTTGGAAATTAGCAATCTCTTACGATGAACTAGCAAAGCATCTCAAGTGACAAAAGATGAGATGTATCGTCGGAAAGAAGAGACTACTTTCCCTTGGATGAAGCGCACATGCGACAACCCTCGACTAAATTTCTAACAATCATGGGCCAAGCATGACCACATCATTTTGACAGGTCTAAACTAACGGTCTCGATAATATCCAAACCCAACTAAGATACCACAATGTAGCAATCATAGATTAATAGAAAAGAAAAACAAAACCAAGTATACTGAACTTTGAGTTCATGCTAGCTAGTCTATTTGAACATGGAACATTCCAATGGTTTTATGGAGATTTAATACTCCTTTGTGGAATACCATTTCCCACCGAGCCAAGCTACACCCCCCTGAATCATGCCGACTAACTCGAATTGTAGGAATTTCTGGCACATATGTAGTTTTGGGACATATAAAGGTACAACACTTGGAGGGTAAGAAGCTTATGACTTGGAATACAATATGATCAGCGCACACTTTGTCTATCTCTAAGCCGTACGTGTATTATAACAGCCGGTGTAGTCACTCTATTCCTATCAGAGCTCAAAACATTCTCGATACCTCTCGTTCCTAGCTATGTGTGCATGTATCGAGAAACAGAGGAGATATCATGTATTTCATTACTTGTTGAATGTGGAGTTGTGTTGGAGAAACGTTCTGTGTCAATATATGGCATAGAGTCGAAGGTGGTAGATGAGATGCAATACGGAATGCAAACGCAGCAGTAAAAGCAACACATCACCTGAGATATGAGATTATCATGAATCACTGGTACCATTATGAACAGATGCGTAAATACAGTGGTCCTGATTAATTAATTGGCCCACCGTGTGAAAAATAATTTCTGTTCGTCAATTACATTTTCCAATACATATGCTCTCAGAAATCCTAGATCACAGTACCCTGCAGCTGAGTGGCAACAAGCATCTTCCATGCCAAATATACCTATGAGAGGAATGCCACGAATGCGAAAATCATAACTGGCCAATGTGTTGTTGCTATCTATGATTATTTGAAAGAATACAAAACATAAACACTTTGTATACCAATAGTGTGCCTAGTCCTTGTGCAATCAAAGGTGTTGTTGGGCATCGACCATCGAGGATAACTAGATAAACCAAGTCCGAGAATCATTTGTAGTTTTCGCTTAGTTGCACTAGAATCATTTCATGTCTTTATATGTAGTTTGTGGGCTCCATCCGAGAGACAGTAGGATAGCTTACATGGGATCTCTATTATTTTAAACTATATCTTGTCTTTAGACACTACAAATACCACTTTTGTTTCATCATACGAACTCTCCAATTTGTGTAAATATGTTTTCATATACTGCAAGAAAATATAAGAGTGCACTTAGAGAATAGACTATATAGAGTATTAATGTGCTTGGTCGTGTCTCAACCAATTGTTCGAACGTTAGGTTTGCGTGGATTATGAGGTTGCACGAATGTGCAACTTATATGCTCGGTGGTAGTGCTACTCACAAGCTATGAGGCCAGCTGATATTTACTGATTTTACGAAAATCTTTCTATTTCAAATTTAAGAATTAATACTTTAGACTTTAAGGTACTAATTAACGCATTCTTTTTTTTAAAGGAAGAGCTTTATAGGACTTCAGTATGCTTCTTGTTTAAACGTGTGTGCTAATAGTTGGCAACTTGGTAATTATACTGTATTTATCCTTTTTTTTGTATATGGACACGCTTTGCGAAATTAAACAGAACATAGTAGAGTTTGTGCTACAACACATACGCCAACCGTTTCCGGCGATCAAGTTCAAGAGGCCTGCCGGACTACAGCCGTTGGACAAACAACGGCCCAAAGACAGCAACCCTGAAGCGCCAGCTTCCGCCCATAGATGTGCTTCGTGCTCGACATGTTTATCCTTTATCTTTGGAACATGGACTACAATTTCAGCTCGGGCTTCTTCAAGGCTCCACTTTATAATATAATCGATTGTTGTAGTTTTTTTTTATCAAAACAAACATGAGTCTACAGAGTTGAATTTTTTTTTAAGAAACACAACCCAAACACAGACGGTCACATACTAGTAAATACACTTATCTGTATGAACACACACATACATTTTACATCTATGAGCATCTCTGAAAGGCTGAGCCGACGGGGTGGGTCTTGAAATCGACGAAGTCACCACAGACATCTCGCTATCGATGAGAGCATCGTCTCCCACTGAAAGAATATGCCGCCTTTATGTGACACACATGTGTCAAACTTAGGATTTAAACTGTGGTGGAATACAACCATCCTCATAACCATCCAACCACAGGTTATACAACTAGCATGCCTCTAGTAGTTTCCAAAGAGTGAAACAAATAGATTTTTACACAAAAGACAAGTTTATGGCTATATGATTCAAACTGTTTTCTACAAAATAGGGAGCTAAAGAGGTATAAAAAGACAAAATAGTAGCAAACTCAATCCCTCAATTAAATATCTAACATAAACCATCCAAGTACGACCCCATTCTTTTGATCAGTCCACATTGTCGGTTAATAATATCCGAGACTAAGTAAGATAAAAAGAATTTCTATCCAACAGAAAGAACTGGTAGCAAAAAACAATTATAGATTAAACTCTGAACTCATGCTACATGACTTAGACCATCATTCTAGCGATAGTGAATGTCCTAAGACTGGCGGTGTGTTTGTATACAAGCGGCCTCATCGGTGGAGTGGTGGAGTACCGATGCACATCTACACACGAGATTTGAAATGTTCTTGCAGGTATGATCTTTTCTGATGTCGCGGCAGCTGCCTACGTGGGGCTCAAAATATTCTTGACACCTCTCATTCCTAGTTGTACGTGTGCGTAATTGATCAAGCATCACAAAAGAGATCTACAATCTCATTCCTAGTTCGGATGTGTAGTTGTGTGCGTAGTTGAAAGTTCTTCTGAAATATATAATAACATATAGTCGAAGGTGGTGGGTGGGATGCAATATATGGAGTTCGACTCATCGATAAAAGCTACACATCACATGCCCCATGAGAATTATTCTCACTTACGAGAATGCTAACCATACCCGCGTTGTACACCAGCAGTGCACACCTCACCCTGTGCAATCAAGGATTTAGTGGGCGACGAGGAAAGCTGGACCAGGCGAGTCCAAGACTCACTCCTAGTCTCTGCTTAGTAGGATAAGGATCGTTTCAGACTTTTACCTGTAGTTGTATGGTTTGCTTGAACTGTGATATATATATACAAAGATGAGAGACCAGGCTATTTTTTTACTCCACTAAAATTTCGACATTATGTCTGGCCGCTTTAATTGAAATGAGCTTAGTTATTAGAGGTTGGTGGTGGCTCAAGTCACCGTACTGTAATCGAGCAATTGACTACCACAGGTAGCATGGCCGGACGCCGAGTCATGTCAATGGGCGTACCGTGTGGGCGAAGAAGACCCGACACGGATGGCTCTATGGAAAGTTTGTTGTATCCCTCAGGATCAGGATCATCTAGGTTGATCTCCACACGCGTGAGTCCAACGACTCACCGTGACCCCATGATCGCGCCCTGATCGGAGGGCGCCCAACCAAACCCTGGTTGGTGGGCTCCTGTTGCGCTGCCTATATAAAGAGGTGGGGGCCGGCGGCACTCAGTACGAGGTTGACCGGTGCGCCAGGCACCCCACCAAGACCCCCTACCGATCGAGCTGCTGCTCCATGGTGACGACGGCGGCGACCAGTACAAGGGCCGGCGATGCACGCGTCCTTTCCGTGGTTCTCTTTGCCCCTTGCGGGGTTGAATTTCTTCTTCCAGATGCCCAGTTGGTGCGCATCTGGATCGAGAGGAATCGCGCGGCCGGAACGGCGGCGCACTTTGCCGGTGAGCACAAGGCCCTCCGGTGAGCTTTCTCTTTGCCCTTTTCCCTCTTTTTGATTAGGGTTAGGGTTCCAATCGGGGTGATCTTTTCCTTTCCTTTTTCGATTCGGTGATTTTCTTTTGATTTCTTTGCTACCGAAAAATCTAGAACCCTAGCACGCTCTGATACCATTGTTGTATCCCTCAGGATCATCTAGGTTAGATCATATCGGTAGAACAGAGGGAGGAGAGAGAATCAAAGTACCTTCTCCTCGATCAGCACGAACCCGGAGTGCCGGCCATGGTGGAGATGGCCGGCGATGGCAGTGAGTGGCGGCGGTGGTGGAGCTTCCCGCTGCTACTGCTGCAACCCTAGATCGGTAGGGGGTCTTGGTGGGGTGCCTGGCGCACCGGTCAACCTCGTACTGAGTGTCGCCGGCCCCCACCTCTTTATATAGGCAGCGCAACAGGGGCCCACCAACCAGGGTTTGGTTGGGCGCCCCCCGATCAGGGCGTGATCATGGGGTCACGGTGAGTCGTTGGACTCACGCGTGTGGAGATCAACCTAACATTCTCACCCTTGATCTCAACTTTTCGCTTTTACTCATTTCATCACAGATCAGTATATAGAGCATGTTTCATCGTCTCAGCTCAATTGCCGATAGAATCAGACAGCTACAATATACCTCTTTGCTTTGAAATAGATTCTTTAATCTTTTTGGGCCTCTTTATTGTCCGGAAAACATATAGACTATACCATAAAACCCATGTCGACTATGTGTTCTCCAAACACACTGGGCGGTAAGCCTTTAATTAGCAGATCTGCAAACACTTGTGTGTTTCTTTTATCTGTTCCTCTTATGCTCCAAGCATTTCAACATAATTCCGTACTTTCTCCTTTACAACGTATAACTCTATGTTAATGTGTTTGGCACCACACTTGACTCATTGTCTTAGGAGTGAATTACTTAATGGTTATTGTTATTGTCAACCATTATCAATTCCGGGTACAGGTTTCCTTAACCATTTTGCCTGTCCCTCAGCCTCATATGATGCTATAACATGTCTTTACATCACACTGATGTCAAGAGTTTAATTGTTTGGAGCTTTTCCACACAAAAACTCCAAATGTGAAATTTTAGCGACAATTGTGGATTTCGCTATACATTTCACAAATTCTTCCTTTGTACTCACAACCTTTTGAGAGCACTATTATAGATCTATCTTTGTACTCACAACCTTTTGAGAGCACTATTATAGATCTATCTTTGTACTCACAACCTTTTGAGATTACTCTTTTGAGGACAAGAACTTCTTTTCTCTGCCGATAGTAGATTGACATCACCACTAGCAAGTAGGATATCATCCACATACACGGGATTAGGAAATGAATTCCCCATTCTATAAGTTTGCACAAATGCGATTGTCCTCTCATTTTCTTTAACCCAAAATAACTTCTGATTCTAGAGACTTGCTCTAGTCCATAAGATCCCTTGTGTTCTTTACTTTCATCTGATGTAACTCAGATCATTATGTGCCATTAGCACTCATTATAATCTGTTTATTCTCTTAGCGCAAATCTTTCGATTTAAAATCGCTTTTTACATATTTCCTTTGGAGTCACATTGGTGTTGTAGACCCATTATAGCCTACCGTTTTGGCTCCATTGGAAATTACTTATGAGTCCCAAACATCGTCGGGATTCACATAGTCTCTAATCATTAAGACAAGTAGACACTTGTCAAAAATGATTGAGCGCTGCTTTTAATTTCTATAAATGAGATGGGATCAACCTTCATTTAAATTTCTCTGATATAGACTTTATAGTCATCTTTTTTTCTCATATGGGATGTTGTTGCTCTGTCATTGCCTAGAGGCAATTCTTTCTGTAGTCTTCTATTGCCAAAAAGTCAATAGCTCTTAGAAGGACCTAAAACACAAGATCCATGTTTACTTGTTTATCTCTATTATAAAGCAACAAGCTCCCCCAGATAAAATCTATTCGAGCCTTAGGTATGTTCATACCATGCTCCCCCAGATTACTTCATTTTCTCCAAAATGGTGTATCCTTAATCCTTTTTATTTGGGTTTATTCTGTTATTCTGTCAATTTGTCTTCTTTATGGCACTTTGAGTACCGTTCTTACTCTCCTTTCGGAGCTGTAAAATATCTAAGAATACATCTATCTCTTTACTTTAGGGGTATCATTATTATGACCGTCGTACTCCCCAGACGATCACAATTCATCATAGATCGCCTAGATATATTATATGCATCACATTATCTGAAGTATAGGGGAGTTTATTCTGTAACATTCTCTATCTCTCTATCTCCCCCTCGAAATGTGGCAAGAACCTTTTTGCCACAATTTCGAAACTTTGATTGTCTGCTTTATTCAAAATGAAGTTATCTTTCAACGTATGGGAGTACTTTTTCCTCAATCCCTTTTCATAACTCACAAGAGTTCTTTCTCAATGGTGCTTTTGCAAGTCACACTTGCATATCAATCTTATCTTTAGGTTCATTTGTGACTTTATTCTCTTTTGATTCATTAAGTGCTTTATAACTATGACACATAAAGTGTGCGGTCGATATAAAAACACATAAGTCATCACATCTTTCTCCTGTCATACAGGATAAGTCCTTTGTCAAAATTTTCTCCCGCCATGCGGGTATTTTCCCAGACTTTTCCCACCACGAGGGTATTATTATCGTCTTTTCCCGTCATGCAGGTAATTATGAGACACAGATGCCACAATTGGCTCTTTAGACTGCATATTCAATCATCAAATTCAAAAATAAATCTGAATACTCTTTTATACACATGATTAATCCAACGTTAGTCAAATTAAGCATTCATGTTGTTCGTTTAAAAATTTTCTTCATATAGAGTACATGAAAGAAATTCGTTAAACAAAACTCAAAATGATTTCTTTGTTTTCTTCATGGAGAGTACATGAAAGACATTTGTCAAACAAGACTCTCGATGGTCTATTTGTATTCTTGGATTAACATCCAAGAATTCTTTTTCTTTTGCAGTCATTCTTTAGAGAGAACATACTCTCTCACTTTATGACCTTTCTTGGTCATCTTTCGGGTCACAAGTACCCATTCTTTTGCTTTCACGAATGAAAACATGAGAATCTTTGTCTGAGAAAATATTCAATAATAATAAACAATAATGAGCATAAAAATAACCCTACGTTGGTCTGGTTAAAGATATGCACATTTAATCTTTATAAATCTTTCTTCTATATTCTAAAACACCATTGGGCAGAATTAGAATAAAACATCATCTTTCTACACTAATTCTACATCACCGTTGGGCAGAAATAGAGTCAATGTACAAAACTCATAAACAATATGATGATAATATTTCTATTGCAATAAAGAACTCTGTTCAGAAAATAACATTATCATCAATTCTATTGCAGCGGAAACAAGAAATATAGATATTTCTATAGTTCAAGAGCATTTCTTGATCTTTTATCTTTTCTCTGAAAATTGATCACTTTGATGCAAAATTATCAGAGATCTAGCCCTTTGACTATAGAATTCATATAATTATAGTACTGTTATCATCAACGTTGGTCAGAAAATAACAATACCATAATTAATCTGTTAAACAAGTATTTCTCTTTTTTCCTCCTCTCTAATTAAATTATCCCGTTGGTTCCAATTTAATTAAAGGAGAGTCCTTTTACTTATAGTAGAAACTGTATAATATTCTCTGTATTTCACAAAACATTGCACTGTTCTGGTCTGTTCTCTATACAAATTCATCAAATTTGAAAAGAGATCATCTTTTAGCAATTCTTTGTTATAAAAGACTTTTCTGTCCTTTAATCAAAATTCTCCTAGAGAATTTAATTAAAGATCTAAACAAATTCACACTAGAATCTGTATGACTTTTCTTTTGATCTCTAAACAAAAAAACATTGCATTAATCACTTTAACATGCTCCTCTTAAATTTTAATTCTCACTTTTAATCCTTTTGACCTTTTAAATTTAAAAAGAGCACATTTCTCTATTTGCAGCGGAAAAACATGAAATAAAAATTCATGAACTTTATACTTTTCAGAAGCATTTCTGTCACTTTTCTTTTCTCTAGACAAAAATTTCGTTATATAATTTTTGAATAGAAAAAACTAGAGAAATTTGCCCAAAATTAGACAAAAAAAACAAACTAAACATGCTTCTGGAAAAAAAAACAGAGAAAAACTATCAGCAGCCCAACCTGCCTCGGCCCGAAATGGCCCACGGCCTGGTCCAGCGCGCGATACTTCTCTGTCGCACGAGCGACGCGTACGCAGGGTTGCGGTCCACGACCCACCTTGACTTTCGGCCCATCAGCCCGTCTGTGTGCTAGGGTTTCGATCCTGGCCATTGGATTAAATCCGACGGTCCAGCGTGCTTTTAGCTGGATAAAAACCAGCACGGGAGGGGAGCCCGAGGGCCTTCCCGGTGAGATTTCTTTTCACCCTTTTTTTCTTTGATTTCGATCTAGGGTTCCACGGGAGGGGAATAGCTTTCTTTTGATTCAATGATCTTTCTGTCAATTCATATGCTGCCCGAAAAATCTAAGACTAGCACTTGCTCTGATACCATTATTTGATCCACTAAGATCTACTAGTCTAGATATTATCGGTAAAACCAAACTATACATGAATCTGTCTAGGCATTTATCTTGGGCAAGAGAGAGAGAGAGAGAGAGAGAGAGAGAGAACAGAGAGATGAGAAGGGAGTGGGCTACCTTCTCTCTGGCTCGACGATCCCGTCGAGGTGGTCATGGTGGGGTGACGGTGTCTGAGCAGTGGCGGCGGCGGCAGTGAGTGGGCGAGGTGGTGGCGGCAGTGGTGCTTCCCGTCGCAACTGCCAAACCCTAGATCGGTAGGGGGGTGTCGGTGGGGTGGCACCCCACCGACACCCCCCTACCGATCTAGGGTTTGGCAGTTGCGAGGCGCCGTGCGCGCCGTCGAGCTGGTGCTCCATGGTGACGATGGCGGCGACCAGTACAAGGGCCGGCGATGCACGCGTCCTTTCCGTGGTTCTCTTTGCCCCTTGCGGGGTTGAATTTCTTCTTCCAGATGCGAGAGGAATCGCGCGGCCGGAACGGCGGCGCACTTTGCCGGTGAGCACAAGGCCCTCCGGTGAGCTTTCTCTTTGCCCTTTGCCCTCTTTTTGATTAGGGTTAGGGTTCCAATCGGGGTGATCTTTTCCTTTTTCGATTCGGTGATTTTCTTTTGATTTCTTTGCTACCGAAAAATCGAGAACCCTAGCACGCTCTGATACCATTGTTGTATCCCTCAGGATCATCTAGGTTAGATCATATCGGTAGAACAGAGGGAGGAGAGAGAATAAAAGTACCTTCTCCTCGATCAGCACGAACCCGGAGTGTCGGCCATGGTGGAGATGGTCGGCGATGGCAGTGAGTGGCGGCGGTGGTGGAGCTTCCCGCTGCTACTGCCGCAACCCTAGATCGGTAGGGGGTCTTGGTGGGGTGCCTGGCGCACCGGTCAACCTCGTACTGAGTGCCGCCGGCCCCCACCTCTTTATATAGGCAGCGCAACAGGGGCCCACCAACCAGGGTTTGGTTGGGCGCCCCCCGATCAGGGCGCGATCATGGGGTCACGGTGAGTAGTTGGACTCACGCGTGTGGAGATCAACCTAACAAAGTTGTCACAGTACGTAGCATGCATATCCCGCTGTCCGTGAACACTGAGCAGCTGTAGTGCTACTCCTAGGTATCAACTAGTAACTTAAGTTTGTGATCCTGGAATAAGAAACTGTCGAACAACTCAGAATGATTGGTTAGTACAAACTCTTACTGCCTCAGTTTAAAGTTATAAGTCATACACAGTTTCATTAACACAACAAAAGTTGTGACAGTACGCAGCAGCTCCCGCTGTCCGTGAACAGAAAACAACAAGAGCATCAAAGCAGCTAATCCAAGCAGAAACAAGGCGATGAAATTTCAGAAAGACGACCAAAAACATCACTTGGAAAGATCGAGATAGAAAGATCACTCAGAGGTTACTCGTGACTTACCTAGCTGGAGTAACAATTTAGTATAGACAGGAACCACAATTAGTCTAGTTGTATTAAGAAAGCAATTGTCAAATATGAGAATTGGCTAGTCATAGACATCCTGAAGCATTTTATAAATTGTGATGCACGTTGTATGGCGCATGGCGCAACCAGTCGTGGCGCTGAGGATCCACAAGGAAACTATGAGCAGCTGTAGTAGTACTTTACTAAACTCGAAACTCATGCTGAAGTGATCATTCCAGAGATTGAACGAAGACTTAGGGGGTGTTTGTTTTGGCTTTGGCTTTGGCTTTTGGCCAAAGGCCAAAAGCTAAAAAGCACCTAAATAGGTGTTTTTTGGCTTTTGAGTTTTGGAAGCCAAAAGCTTTAATCCAATGCTTTTGGCTTCCAAAACTCAAAAGCCAAAAAGCACCTATTTAGGTGCTTTTTGGCTTTTGGTCTTTGGCCAAAAGCCAAAGACAAAGCCCAAACAAACACCCCCTTAGTAAGCGGTGTGTGAACGCAGATGCTCCTTTATGGAGTACCATTGCGCATCGAACTAGGCTGGATGTCTTTAAGTAACGCAACTAACCCCTGATATTTAAATTTATGCAATTTGCTGGGGTTACTTGCATGGCGTGAAATCTGCCTCAAAGTATTCTTGATGCCTCTTATTCCTAGCTATATGTATATGCAATCGGTCGCGGGCAGCATGAGAGAGATCATGTATCTCGTTCCTAGATCGAACATAGTTGTGTAGGACAAAGGTTTTGTCCCAATATATAGCATCTAAAGAGTACAATCTTGAGGGAAACATGGAGCTCCTCAGAGCTCAGAGACATCCGACCGTTCTATAGGATTGCCACTCGATCCGATCCGTCCATTCCTAGCGATACCCAGTCGGCCGGCCATTTTCTACCCGTCTGGAGCTGCGCCGTGGAAACCTAGC
This sequence comes from Puccinellia tenuiflora, assembly GCA_012064385.1. Classification (NCBI taxonomy): domain Eukaryota; kingdom Viridiplantae; phylum Streptophyta; class Magnoliopsida; order Poales; family Poaceae; genus Puccinellia; species Puccinellia tenuiflora. Next base: position 15,155 of record QRDG01001574.1, read on the forward strand.
CGCCAATCCCCAGTCGCGCCCTCTCTCCCCAATCCGCTCGCGTGCTCCTCCCCCAATCCCTTCACCAATGGCCGCTGCCGCCCCGTCGTGAAACCCTAGCCGCCACTCCTCCCCGTCCCGCCCCTCCCTGCTGAGCACCTGCCTCTCCTCCCTCTCACGCCTCCTCGCTTATGAACCCTAGACGAGATATTTCTCGATCTAGGGTTCCCGAGCATCCCGCCGTCCCCCGATTGGTTGTTGCCGCCGCCGCTTCCATCGAGCACCATAACCGGCCGGCCGCACAGTCGCCGCGCCTAGAGGAGCGGCTTCTGGGGTGTCTCCGTGGAGCGGTGGTCGGCTCAGATTCGTTGGGGGACCGCTCTCCGCACGGAAGGAGTACAGGTCGTGGCCGCAGCCGACCTAGCGCGACTGGTGAAGCGCCTCACCGTCGGTACAAGGAGGCGAGCAAGGTCGACGAGGGAGGAGCGGCCTCACCACCTCGGCATCCGGATTTAGCGCCCGTGTGCGCCAGGGCACCAGGAGGAGCGCAGGCGCCGCCCCGTGCCTCAGAACGGGAGGACTTGGGCCGGCCACGGCCGCCGCCGGCCTCCTCCCCGAGTCCCACCACACCACGCGTCTTGGAGGAGGGTAGCTGCGCGGAGGACCACGAGCTGGGTTGCAGTGGCCGCGGCGGGATCCCTAACGGCGCAACGGTGGGATGCAGCGGGTTCCTGGGCGGCGCACCTATGGGCCCTCGCCGCGCCGGAGGAGGTGGCCGAGCGGGAGGCACCCGCGGCCGTGGGTGCCTCTGATTCAACAAAGACATGGAAGACCAGGTGCACGCGTCGAGCTACGGCAAGCACGGCTAAGATGGAAAGGTGAGCTCCTCCCAGTCCTCTCTCTCTCTCTCAGCCTTTTCCTCTCTTCGACCACCATCCTGGATATGCGCGGAGGGGACCTGCTCGGCCATGTCAGACAACACCACTCGGAGTAGAAGGAGGAAGTGGGCATGCTATGGAAGGACGGGAGTTGGAGGTGGCGCCGTGGAGGGGTCGACCGACGTCATGCTTCAAGGATGGGCGAAGGGTTCTTCGGTTCAAGGTAATCTCCTCCCTCGATGCTTCTCCTCTTTTCATAAATCATGGAGCTCTCATAAGTACCCGTGGGGAAAGGTAGGAAGAGCAGTAACAACATTTGTAGTTCTGGATGTGCTCTCTTGTGCTTGATCTACTTTGTCGCTGCAAAGAGATGAATCCACTTTCTTACATATCTTACTGATGCGCCAGCTCTGGCTTCATCATGTTTATGCTCGTCGGGTGTTTGATTAATTGTCTATGTGGACTAATTTCTCTGTTTGACGATGCGGCAGGTTGGTGTTTGGTTGCCCCTGATATGGATTTGCGGTGTTGTGCGTTGGGTTCTCCATGGATGACATCGTGCAGGGGAACATAAACAATGTGAGGTTACTTTGGAATACTAATTACAGACTAGAAGTAAGTTTTAATTCAAAATATTTCTCCTTATATATCTCAGTGGTCTAATTTGCAATGACCTTATAAACGAATTTGGATTCTAGGTTGCATTTACTATGCTACAGATGTTCCCGTTAAGTGCCTGTCGCTCCTTCCTCCGCGCTGCCTCTTCTCGCTGCCCTGCACCTCCCTCGTCCTCGCCTTCGTCCTCGGTGTGGATTCTCCTCCGACGGCGCGATGTACCACTGGAGCGATGTGCGGCTCGAGGGGATGTTGTATCCACTAGTCAACAACGCCGGCCATCCTCCCCCGTCCCTTCTTCAGGCTCTCCCGTCCGTCGCCAAGCTCGCACGCTGTGTCATGGCATTCGGTAAGAATAGCATGGCCGTCGCCTCAACATCCTCCCCCCTTCTTTCGTCTCTTAGGGCCTCTCTGTATTTTCTTAGAATTCTGTATAGAAGTTGATTCACAAGGCCAGGCTCGTGCCAAAGGATGAGGTTTGGTGATGATTTTATCGCTTTTTTCTTGTGGATGACATGTTTACTTGATTCATCCTGCTACCGATTTAATTGAAAAGTTGAGCCAATAGGTAGATCTATTTATTCTTGCTCATCCTCTGCTGGCTTCGTGCTATAATGGAGGGGGAAGAAGAGATGGTGAGGGATGACAGAGCGAAGATCTCTGCTGGCTTCCTGCTTTAAAACCAAATCCTGAATGACATCCTCCAAGCTATCCATGTAAAGCAACACCAGTAGAATCCATATTCATCTGGTGCTGTACAAATTAGCCGGTAAATAATATGGAATGTGCAACTGATGGCTAGCCTGCTTGGCAGCACCATTTATGACCTCTATAATTTGTATAGCCTTATAACTTATTTGTATGACCTCTGTGTTTTATTGTGATGACATGGATCTCCTATTGATATTGCAAGGTTTCCTGGTGGAGTGAGAACTGGATTATCTGTTGAAGCAATATCTGAATATATCATGATTTCGTAATGGATGAAGTCCCTGTGCACATGAATGATTGTTGTTCCATCCCCGGTTATAGTTTAAGATATGTAGTTAAAAGAGAATTTATAGGTATAACTTTAGTTGAAGCATCTTTTCCTTTTTGAAGGATTTGAAGTGTTCCTTCTATTTTTTATCTGTTGCAAGCATAAATAAAGCTTACTTTTCTACTTCAGTACGCAAAAGAGAATCCATCAGGTTTTTTTCTAAGATTATTGTAGCTGCATTATTTCCCAGTCTATTAATCCATGGATGATACTTTAAATACAGAGTACATCTATTTGATATTCAAGTCATTCATTTCCACTTCCAGCATTATCTTTTCTTTACATGATTCATCTACTTATTATATTTGGTCGGAATGTTCATTTCCGTGTCATTTCTGGGATGTCTCTCTAGGGGATGCAGCGGCAATGCCTTCTATTTATGTGTTTGCTCCTCACCATGATTAGCCTATAAGAGAAGCGGTTCCTTACAGAACATATCACTTCCTTAAAGTCCAAACCCTGAAATAATTGAAATTAATATGTAATAATCATGTTGTATCATATATGCTGTTTGGTTAGGAATTGTATGTGTGCACTCTTTTCTGAGCGCGACACTTGCTTCTATGCTATTTTGGATCATTTTTTCTGTATTGTAGAGATTATGCTAGAATTTGATTTATCTATGTACCAAACCAATAATGTCCTTTATACACTTGGATCGTAGGTTAGATCACTAAAAGTCCGGGAAAATGAAAGGAGACACTATGGGAAAGAATACTTAAATACCGCGTATATACCGGGAGATTAGGAAAATCACCATTCAAGTGGTGAGCTGCTCCCCTAAGCACAATAATCTTAGTTTTTGTTGTTTGCGTTATTTTTCAGTTTCTTGAAATATTCCAGGATATCTTTTGTCATAAGCAAAAGTATATTTTGTAGCATTGTATACTACAACTCCCTTTTTTTTGCTTTACATAGTGTCTAAATGTCCCTTTTCAAGTAGTCTACGTTGTATCTGAATGGCAAAATGGTATATTTTCTCGCATTACATAGTGTCTAAATAATTCTGCTGGGAACTATTGTTATCTTCCTTATATTTATTTTCCCATATTGTTTGCCGGATTATTTCCTAATAAATATTTTTAGAAACTACATCTCATTTCATTGTGCTCATATCTACAAACTTGTGCCTGGAGCATACAAGGGCGACAAGATCACCTCATAGTGCCCACCAAAATTATTGCTATGTAAATCCAAGGCCTAGCAGTTCTGCATTAGTTTTTGGTGGTGATGGCCAGCAGTCAATACTTGATTTTTGTGTTTTGTCTAGCTGATTAGAACACTTTTATTTTTTGCTGGTCATTGGTACAGCTTTTGGCTGTATGTGTTGCAGATGTGTTCTTTCTTGCACGGCTTACTGGCTTACAGTTTTTGGTCATTGTAGAATTTAGATTTGTGTCCAAGTCTATTAGAATAAATATTGAACTATGAATTTTGTGTGCGCACTGTGAATTTTGCACATATTCAGACTTATGCATGGCATCTCCTTGAAATGAAATCAATTAATAGATCTGGATTTTTATTTCATTTGATATCATTTTAAAGTTTTGGGTTCAGTGTTCCTCTATTTGTAGGTTTTTGCAAATTTATGTTATATATGGAGTATGCTTATGTAACACAATTTATGTGCCGTGGACGGAGGACAGAAATGCACCGACGAAATGCATATATAATGCAGTAGGCTTTTATGGTAATCCAACTTGAATTGAGAAGTTTATATCATGACACAATCTAGCATGTTCCTTTCTTAGTAGAATGCTTTATTCCTCTGTCTATCTTGCTTTGAGAATAACCATTGGTATTTTCGTTTGGCCTCTTTTAATCCAGATTATATATACGAGACACGTATGATACATTCTTTCTGTTGGATCTTCTTTAATTTTTTTTACATTTGCTAAATAGTTGTGAAGTAACAATGAGCCATTGTGATTTTCTAGATGCATTGTGTGATGTCATGCTTTCTTTTGATTTTATTTATATGATTGAACAGAAAAGGTATTGTTTGATCCTTTCTGACAACTATTATTTCTCCCATTCCAAAGCAGTTTTTTCTTGATCATCTTAGTTATAGCAAATAAATTTCTATTGTGAACTTTATATGACTAGATTGCTTAAAAATCTCCCAAAAAATGAGCTCCCCTGTCAGCTGCAGTAATTAAAAAACAAGGGTTAATATCTTCTTTTTATGTCAAGTATTGTTCAATGCGGCTGTCGTGGCCTTGCGGTTGCCGTGGATTCTGGTTATTTCTTCTGATTTGTTTGCTTCTGATTTCTTTCATGATGCAGGTTCAAAGGCTTTATTGTTTTCTCGATTTGTTTCCACATGTGCTGCTGACATCTGCTTTTGTATTGGAACCAGTAGAGAACCACATTGTTTCCACATGTGCTGCTGACATCTTCCCCAATTGATTAATTGGGGAAGGACACCGCTTGGGTTTGTGATCCATGATGTAGGCTTGAAGGAGTTATTGATTTCCTCGACTATTTGATTTTTTGACAAAGGGTTGTCACTGGTTAGAAGCTGAGCCTCTGATTTCCTTTATTTTTTGTAACTGGGAGTTCTGTTTGCCTCATAATTATCCATGCTTATGGTTGAACTACTCTTTGTTTACTCGAAATTTTTCTCATGTTTGTGTTTCAGCCGTCTAGCAATGTCCATTCTCTTCACTGAGGCTCCAATCAATAATAGCAACTTGAGTTGTCATCTAGCTATTTGCAGTAGGTTCAGAAATATGGGTTCTGCTTGTGCACAAATTTGACTGGACCTCGACGGAGGCGGCCAGCGAGCTGCTCCGAGGAGAGGCGAACATGACTTGGTGGCAGAGGAATTTTATGCCCAGCAGCACGAACACTCGATTGGAGGGTCCAGGTTTTTATCTCTCTCTTTTCTATGGTATGTCGTTGGCTTCTACAAGATTTGATCCCGGTGAGGTCAGCTTCCTCTCGATTGGGATTCTTCTTGGTCAGGGCATTCGATCTGGTCATGTTTCACCTTTGCCCTTTGCCCTCTTGGATTTTCCTTGTCTTTTGCTTTCACATTCCATCCAGGCCACATCCGACGATTTGCCTATGTTGTTTGTTGACATCGGTGTGTTCTCCTACAGGTTGTTGCTTGCTAAAACATGGTACTTCCCCACTCCCTCCTCAAGCAAGACCAGCAACAGCTGCTATGTGACCCGGGTAAGATTTTTGATCTTCGAATCATTTTTATCATCTCCATTTCGGGAATCAAATCGAATAACGCATTCCCGGGATTCTTCAAGGGAGTGGCACACGAGGATATGCAAGACCAATGAGGAAGGCAGCTCGGCAGTGAAGAAAGGTTCAGACCAGCGAAGCTTGTCGTTTAGAGGTTGACCATTCATCTCTTAATTTTATAATGACGCTGTATACAACTGTGAGGCTGCTTTATTAGTTAGGCCATAAGACTTCGTGTCTGATTAGCAACCTATAATGTCCATTCTGCTATATATTTCTTACTTGTGCTCTGAGGTATTCATCTCTGAGTTTGAGACAAGACAATATTGTTTATTTAAGATTGTCAAATTGAGAAGAAATACATTATGTTGTTCATAGGGGCATAATCTTTGAAATGATCTACGTGTATTTTACTCTTGAATTCTAATTAATACTAAGACATTTTATCTTTTCTATTTGTTTTTTCAAAGACCACGTGTAAAACGAACAATAGGACAAAATGTAGAGTCCTCTGAATGCGAATGTAAATTAGATCACTTGCTTTGTTATTTTGATGCATTCATTCCAAGTAGCAGCTCAAACATAGCTGATTTGAATTCTAGGGGAAAAAATCAAAGAACAAGGCAGCCACAATAAAAGATGATCTTAGTATTTTGACAAATCCTGAAAACTGAACCATTTGAGTTAGATTTTGGAGCTATACAAATAAATCAGATCACTTGCGGTATAGTCATAGTAGGTACATAGTTATATACACTCCAAACCACATTAAAAGATGATCTGAGCATTTTATGAATAGTAAAAAGATCATAGTACTTCATGGCATTGCTCAACCTTTGTTTCAATATCTTAGTAGTTTAGTGTGAAAATCTTCAGGACTATAGCTTTTCTCCTGATGTAGGCATTGCTCAGCCTTTGTTTCAATTCCTTAGTCAGTACTACTTCTATCTTATGGTAACTTGTGGTGCCTAAATAATCATAGGAATGTGATTCTGTTACATATTGATTATTTTGTTTACAGCTTTTTTTAGAATATATTAGGTTTCATTTTTCAGTGAGTTAATATGGAGTCTTTGTTTCAATTCCACAGTTGAGGCACTCGCCTTGAGAATCGCCCCAACTTGAGTACCTTCTGCTAGCCAGTTACGGTATTTCTGCTACCTGCCTATGTTGGATAAAGTTTACATTGTTTCCCTTTTATCTGATTATGGTATGAAAAGATTTTGTACAAAAGTCTTACGTGTGTATTGTTAACATTTTACATATCGTATATTACCTCCTTCGATATTAACCATATTATTTAGGCAAAATATTTTTTGGAAAAATATACTTACTGTTGTTTCATTCCACACAACTACTATCGATTAATTCTAAACTTTGTTCCTGCAGAATAGACTTATTTTGCCTTTTCAGTCGTTGTTCGTGGCTCTCCCCGACAAGCTGTGGTCGGTGATATTTTGGTTATGTCGTCGTCATCGAGGTTTTGGTTGCCAAATGTCTCATTGTTAATGATGTGAGAGGAGCCGCCTCTGCCATTTAGAATCATTATTATTTATATGAAACTCATCATATGATTGATCATTTCCTATTCACTTTAGATCAGTACACTGACTAGAACTATGTACTGACTAGAACTATATGTATTTACTATTTAGTACTGTTTTCATCTGTGTATATATATTATGGTGCACCTAAATGCAACTCTCCTCGAGGCATCTTATGTTATGTCAGTGTAGATTACTATCCCGTGTGTTTCACCATTGCTCGCTTTTTCCTGTTTCTTACGCTTCTGATTGTGTGATGTCGTAATTGTTGTTTTCATTTGAACTTAGAGATATGCCCTACTTTTATTTCTATAAATAACGGTGCGATCTCTATGCTCGATGTAGATATGTTACATATCCGCATGACTATGATATTAATATTTTATTTAGCTTATACTTTAGGATATTAACTATCTCTTTAATAATCTCTTTAATAATCTGTATAAAATGTGAAAATCACGGGCAAAAAATTGAAAGAACAAAAATGTGCCGCGCGGCAAGCCGCGCCGTTCGAATCTAGTAGTCTATAGAGTTGAAGGTGGTAGGTGATATGCAATACGGGATGCAACTCACCACAAAAGCTCCACATCACATGATATTTTTGAGTGTATCCCGAGGAGTCACAAGTACCATATGCTCACATGGACGCGATGGATTGAGGCTCTGGCACATTGGCTTCTTAATTCGGCCCAAATTTAATTGGTCAGATCCGTACACTCCCGTCCATGCACTTAATAAAACTAGCAATGTAATATCACCATAAAATATTCGATCACCTTTCAAATGTAGAATCATGTATACACAGTTGTTGTACATACTAGAACATGTAAAACATGATATATTGTTAGTTGTTATATGCATATATACGTAAAACATGATATATTGTTAGTTGTTACATGCATATATGTCACAATCCTATCGTTGCTAGGGTCATAAATGTTGAACAACGTAAAAACAATATCTAGCACCATCAATCTCTACCTTGTTTTTGATGAATAGCAGGCTGTGTGGGAATAAATGTTCATGATATGTCTCCTAGATTCATGGTGATGACAACATCGGGAGAGGGGTTACCGATATGTTTCCAAGTATGCATCAGAGGGGACAAAGCAATACTGACTCGATTAATTCATAACTTGCAAGGGTCCAATTTAGTTCGTGGGCCATTGATTAGAAGAGTGGCTCGGATTAACTGGTTCGACGAGCTCGTAGTTCTTATATTTCTATAGATCATGGTAACGACAGTGAATACATCAATAATTTGGCTTGGTTGAATCGTGATACAGGTTCATAAGTGAGAAACAAAAGGACTTTTGGAATGCTTGTAGTTGAATTGGAGCCCGGCGAGGTTTGGCCGTAACTCAAGTCATCGTACTAGACCCGAGGTATTGATCAACGCAAGTAGTGTGTTGTCACCAAGTCATGTCATTAGATACGGTGTATCTGAAAAGACTTGAATGACATGGATTGCTCCCCGAAATGTTGTAACAATAGCAGCTTCTCGGTGAACACACAAAACAGGACCATCGGCATCAAAGCAGCCAAGCTAAGAAAATATAAAAGGAGTGATTTTAGATAGAGACACTAAACATGCATCACTTGGAAGCAGACAAACACATGGCCAGGAGAAATTATCCTATATTGGTATAGAAAAATGTGCTTGTCGATGAAGCTAAGTCACACATCAAGCCTAAGACACACACCCTTGAGTAAAATAACGTGAGATATTTGAATTCCTTGCACATATGTAATTTGCCGATGTGCTAAATTTTTCTCTAGTTGGGCTGAATATATTTTTGACACATCCCATTGCTATGTATATGTATATGTAATTGATTGAGCGACACAATAAAATCATGTATCTCATTCCTATTCCTAGCTCGGCGCATAGTTGTGTAGGAGAAAGTTTTCATGACAATATATAGCCTAGATCCAAATGTGGTAGGTGAGATACAATGTGTGATGCAACTCAATAATAAAAGCATAACATGAGATTTGCCAGTAGCCCAAGGAGTTTGTGGTGCCATTACGCTCACATGTGTGAACACTAGAGCCCTGGTTTGTTGACTTGCACATTCGAAAACTCAACATCTAGGAAGTTAATTGGTTGGATCCAGAAATTCCCGTCCACGCACATAACAAAACTAGCAAAACACGTATTTTGCAAAATCATTCTAAAATATTCAATCATCTTTCAAATGTAGAATCATGAATTCAATGCAATTATCAGACGTAAATTTAGAAACCATCATCGCAAGTAATGTAATCCTAAGCCACATAACATTTTTTTTCTTGGGAAACTATGTTATATTGTTAAATGTGCATATCTCACAATCCTATCGTCGTTCGGGTTGTGAATGGTGAACAACATAAATAGGAAACACAATATCTTGGTTTTTTTTCTTATACTTACCTATTTAAGGAAAAATGATCATCATATATCTCATAAATCGTGTTGATGCAGTAGACGGAGAAAATGAGGGGCTACCGAAATGTTTCTAGCTACAACTTGGAAGAGAACAAAACAATTAGTGACTCGGTTGACACTTGTAAGTGTCTAGTTTAATTCACATGGCATTGATTAGATGAAACCAATCACATGGTTCCACAATCTCGTAGTTTTTATGTTGATATATAGACTATGATAACAAGTGTTAATTTTTTGATAGTTTGTCTTTCTTGAATTATGGTCTAGATACACAAGTGAGAAACCAGACTAGTTTTCACAACGTTTGTCAATGTAACTGAACTAGTAAGATTTGGCGCGGCGGAATCCCCCGTCCGTGTTTGGCTGTGATAAGCAAAATATATCTATAATTTCAACTTGAGAATTTAAAATCGGACTTGAAAGATCCGGAACAAAGGACAATATATAATAGATAATTCTCTAGTCCATTACACGTGTCGTTTCCTCGAACTTGTGAACTTGAATTGCTTCTTTGGATTAGAACACATGACTTATGGTATATAAAATAAACTAAAACATTTATTTCTACTATTGAATATTGAATTAAAATTTTATGTGTGCATATATATATTTGGAGAATATAAATGAATATTTCTTTACTTAATTGGCCTACAAGTAGGAATGTCTATTTTTATACCAATCTCAGTAATTTGGTTTCCAAGAAATTAGGTTTCCTTAGCATATTCCAAACTCTTAGGTTGGAAAAGTATCTGGATTATATTTAACATAGGAACATTTTTCTGTCATTAAAAGTCCTAAATAAATATTTTAGAAATTTAATAAACAACTAGTACTAATAGAGAAAAATATGATTTTTGTTAACATGGTAAATTTTATTTTCAACTATGTTTGTTGTATTAATTGCTTGTGATAGGAGGACAAATGGAACACATACTCTAGTACAACCGTGCATGCTGATTCTCTAGTATATTGGTCGTTGTGATGTGGTTGGCCTACTCGTACTAGACCCGAGCCATTGATCACCAAAGTAGCGTGCGGTCGCCGAGTCATGTCACATGACATATGACCGTGTGGGTGACATTACAAGCCAAACTTATCAAATGGTACTACTTTACGTTTTCATAACAGAAATCTACCAGATTTTATAAATTATTTTGCAGAAAAACTATCTTATATTAACCACAAATTGAATTGACGTTGTTGTATATGACCGGTGGGACCCATTTGACAGGGCAAGTTGATGAGGTGGGCCAGACCCCACTTGTCATCCTAATTAAAAAATCGAAACATATTTTTCACCTTACTCACACCACGATTCTCTCACCTCGTTGACCACAGTAGGCAAAGAGGTAGAAATCCCAAAGCTAGCCAGTGATGGCACGATAGCTGTCGGTGGCAAAACTAGGATTGAAAAGAGGGGATGGAAGCGAATCGAGAGGGAGTTGTAGTGCTAACCAAGGGGGTTGAAAAGATCGTCAGCACAGATGGAATGTGGCAACACAGAATTGTTGACGACAGTGATGACGTCGAGGCGAATATGATGTCGTGGCCGGTGAAGCCCGGCACAGTCGGACGTCGTCGAAATCGAGGAAGGACGACATTGTGCGGTGTAGGTGTGTCTAGCATGGGCTCCGGCGCGGTAGTCTAAGGGGTGTGCCCCCGGCTCTGTTATGCTCTTGGGGTCATCAACGTGGCTCAGAATGGGCTCCTTGACAACCATTTCTCGTCGGAGTTTATGCACTAGCGAGGTTCACAAGCACAAATGCAAGCGAGAGAGGAACCAAGAGCGCGTGATAAATCATGGGAATAGAGGGAATGTAGTTACGGGAATAACCGTGTGGGCAAGGGAATTTATGGCGGTACTTGGTCAGCGAGTATTGTGGCACAACAGTGCCAGTCGGCTGCGAGCAGTGATGTTGTCGCTCGCCCACGAGTAAGGGGTTGGTGCGGGGGTGGGTTGACCTAAGGTAGTAGGGTTGGTCTCGGGTGGGAAGGAACAAGATGCTCCAAGTTTTGGTGTTTTCGGAAAGAAAAAATGTTCTAGTTTTTTTAGCTAGGCCCAATCCTTCAAATGATTAGTTTTTTCTATAAAATAATTTCAACCTGGTCAATTCCTGTGATTAAACTTAAAGTGGAACCACTTAGTTAATTTGGCATGTCATATGATGATTTTATGCTATTAAAACTAGGTGGAAAGAAACAGGGCCACCAAAGTAGACACAAGATGAGGGAAATTTACGGAAGGGCTGTATCACCTGGAAAAAGGGATACTGGTCACTGGAAGATTTTACACGTGGCATACCGAGCACAAATGTGTTTAACAAAATTGTAAGTCTAAAATGAGAGTCATTGGTGTCCGTGTCCTAAAGCATTTCCACAGTTGAATATGAGCTATAACATGCCATGCATTAAATATGGTGATCGCAACAGCGGCTAAAGTTAGCTAGGCAGGGTTACAAAAAACTCAAATAACGCAGATTGTAGAGTTTCTCCACAAGGAAGTGAGAATACGGTTCAACAGATTTTAACATCACAAGTTCATCACCATGTCTCCAAGGTGGTAGTCCACGGATGAATCGAGTTGCACAAACCAACAGAAAGCTATACAAAATCACGGCAACACCGTCACACATTTATTGGACATTTTACGTCAAAGTTGCATCAGGGGCAAGGCCATAACCGCGCCGAAAGCAGAGACGATAACCACCATCAGCCAAAGGGGCACTCTCGTCTTCTGCTTCTTTTCGACACGGGCCTCCGCCACTGGTCTTCCTACATTGTTCAGCATAGCTGCAGCTTGCTGGGCAGCAGGAGGAGCTGGGGCAGGGTTTTCCTGTGGCTCTGGTTCGGCCACAGTTTGCTCCATTTCTTGTTGTTGGTTGTACTTCTCGATGTACTCAGGAAACAATTTCCTGAAGTGCGGGCAATTTTTGCTGCAACAAGAGCAGCATCTATGTAAGCTCATGTTTGAAACAGTGAATAGCTCGTAGTTAAGCACGAAGCAAGCATAAAGACCATCTCAGCACAAGCAAAGAAATGTCAGACATTTAAAGCTAAAGTATATACATGTAGTTATAGTGTAACAACAGCATGCACTGATTTAGCACTGGTGCCCTGAGTTCGTTGCATTTGGGAAATAGAACATAATGACTGAGTAAAAACAGAACTCACCTACAAAGATTGACAGATACATAACTATTCAGGGAAACTTACAAGCATCTCTGTTTCTAAAGAGTTAATAACTAAACATTTTTTCTCAGTCATATGGAAAAGAGCATAATCAGATTAATATTATCTTGCAGGGAAACACATTTACCTCTCACAATTGTAAGAAAGGGAAGCCTTTGCTAAACGCTTCTTCTCTCCATCTGTACTCCTGATGCTTCCGGTTGTCAGAGCATCATCCATCTGTAAATACAAGAATAATTGTATAGTTTATACAAGACAAGGCATTGAATTGATTATTTCTTTGGTGAAACAACCAAGTAGTTGCAAGGGATAGAAATAGAAAGCTGTAAAACATAAATCATTTGTCGTTTAAGCACCAGAATACAAGATTTAGATGACTGGCATGACATTTATGGTTATCAATAGAACAGAAACCGATCACAGTACTTCATCCTTGTAAGTGAAATGCCAATGTGTATCTAAACACTTGGAAGACTTTCTTGCTGTAGTAGGGTAGTGCTTAGTAAGTTGTTTGTACAAATTGATAGGCTTGAATAGTAGTTCATCTCCTAACCAAATGTCAATAAGTAAGAACAGAATCAGATATTCTTTTTGCTAGGAACTTGTACTCCCTCCGTCCCAAAATATTTGACGTCAATGTAGATCACATACGGACCAAAATGGGTGAACTTACAAACTAAAACGGGTCTAGATGCATGTGAACCAAATGTCAATTATTTTGGGATGGAGGGAATAGCTGATGGCCTGATATAGAAGTAACAACTCACCATAAATGATAGGAGCCCTGTTAGAATGCTGCAGCACAAAGGCATATGTCAGACCACTGATGAAAAAAATCTCTATGACAAATACATTCACAAGATGACAATGAAAGACACTTGTATTGCTGGAAAAGTGAAGGTACACTTTGATGTTCTTGCAAGTTCCACCCAATCTTATTGTTATACATAAAGTTTTTTCTCACTTCCAAGCAACCAGAAAAGCATGATTCATGATACTCATATAGGATGACTATTGCTACCAAACAATAATTTAAAAGCAAGTAACTGAAGACCATAAACTCAAGTGGCTGAGATGGAAACTGGCAATATCGTATGGGCACAAATCCACATTCAAATTTAAGAGCTGAAAAAGGCATGGATTGATTTAGATACCAATATTTCTTTAAAAAAGATAATGAGGACAAATATTCCACTAGAAAGAGAAAACACATTATACTCGCTGATCGAGCAATATATCATTGTGTGCATACCTTGCTACAGACCACATTGGATTCCAAGATTCTGGATGAACTGTAAAAACCAAAGTAATACGGGACTCATTTCAAACCCTGATTGAATACAAAGGGAATTAATAAAATGTTATCACAGCATGATGCTTACAGTCACTCATTGATAGGCATATCCTTTTGTGAGGGGCAAACCTACCACTGGGGGTTGTCATGCTGAACAACAAAGACAAACTATAAGTAAAACATCAAAGTTACCAGGAATTCATTACTTCCATATCTGCATATTTTCCTAATGTGTTCCCCTTCTTTGCATCCTAGTAAGAAGGAACAGCATATCATAAAAACACAGCCAAATGCTCCAATGGTTCGGTACCTAATACTTGGAGGTTTAAAAGGGTAATCAGATGGAAATTTGAGCTTCCCGTAGTAATATCCACCTTCACGGGAAAAAAGTGTGATTATGTTAGATATTAAGTAATAATCAAGTAAAATATTGACTGGAGTTGGGCAGCACGTAAGATAGTTGTTTAAAATATGTATTATAGTTACCTTCAAAGGGTGTGCCCACACTCCCTTCAAGTACAAAATCTGGCATAGAAAGGACAAAAATAACTAACTGATACAAACTTATAGAAAGCAAAAAGGTAGGCAGCATTGAAGACAAGCACGCCAACACAAATTAATCCGAAGAACAACTAGAATTTAACTTGCAGAAAAGCTTAATGCAGAAGGCAAGTATGGCATTCATGTGGCCAGAATACAAAACAGGGATACACTTTTGTCTCTGATAGGCGTGTCACTTGTTAAAATAAGAGTAGCTAAATTTCCACCAGTAGATACGTTTAAAACATCAAAATGAAAAACATACTGAGCAAATATAACACGTACTTTACTTTGCATAAGTTTACAAAGGGCCTAAAATGTCTACACTTGAACATCACCAGTGATGAAGCTAGTCAACATTGTGCGCAATTAACCAAAAACACAACGTTCCATTTCAACAGAAATTACCAAGAAACTGCAATATGTATTAGGCAGCTTGATAGTTGATACACAAGACTAGCAGGAGGCATCCGTCAACACTACACAAGTACAAACCATTCTAGACCAATGCAACGTATGGTGGTCTCTGGTGACCAATAAACAGATGGGAGATAATGAAATATTATATAATCAAAACGGACCATGAAGCAATGCATGACATAATGATGCAATACAGTGGCGCAAATGCATGAGTATGTGTGGTGACTGTCGAGTACATGTCCAATAAAAGCATCAATTATAGTGTGGGCCACTGGGGTGACAACTTCCCCATCTCCAAGCCCATGCCCTTCAACGTATATTTCTCACACTGAACTTTCTATATGCCAATAACTAACCTTCCCAGCCACTCCCCATAAGATCCAACTTTGGCTAATGTCTACTGTCAGGAGCTAGATCAGTTGAGCAGGTCTTCTTCCATGAGCTAATGAAAGCTATAACTTACCCAACTCATAACCCAAATTACAGCATAGTTTTTGCAAAAAAATTAACAGCAAGATAATGTGTACTGTAACAAATACAATAGGTGGCCATACAGACACGTTAAACATTAACGTGTCTGTATGGCCAACAGTTTAAACATTATATTTGTATGCTACAAATGCGCAAACATAAGTACGGCACGAACTAAATCAAGCGCAACCATGCCAACACTTGATATCTTACACAACACATGGCAACACGGGTACCACATACATCAACGATTAGCACTACACCAAGTCGCCAATCGCAACCACCACTCCCGAATTTTTCCATCAAATTAAACGACGGTGAATATACAGGTGGAATCAAGTGGATGCTACTTACGCCACTCCAATATGTCGTTGGGCAGCGGGCGGGCCACGATCTGCGGCGGCGGCTCCTGCAACCCAGCCCAATCGCATCAGAGAAGCCCCAAAACCGCGTCAATCGACGGCGAATCGAAAACGAAATCGAGGCGAACCGAGCCGTGGAACGTCGAGCTCACCTTGCAGAGGGCGTGGTACTCCTTCTGGAGGCGCTTGAGGCAGCCCTTGTCGGCCATGGCAAAAACCCTAGGCGGCCACGCCGCGACCGAACCCCTAGCTGCTCGAATCCACCCCGCGCGCGACCCTCGATCGACAAACCCAATCCGGCGGCGGCGCGCGAGCCAACGCGAACCCGGAGCGGCTAATCGGGAGCGGGAGCGGCGGGATCGAATTCAGCGAGGAGCGATTTGGGGGCGTGAATTGGGGATTTGGTCGAATCGGGCGGCGGGGGAGGCAGAGAGGAACGGGGATGGGGATCGGCGGCCGCGTTCCCCGGTGGTAGGGGGGAGAGAGGGGCCAAGGGGGAGCGACAGCGTACGGAGGAATAGAGAGGAGGAAATCGACTCGGGATTTCTTTATCGATCGATCGTGCCTGATTTGCTTTGAGATGCGTGTGCGCGTGACGTGGCCGGTCAGGGCTGACGGACGGGCAGGCCGACGGACGAGTCGTTGGGTCGCACGCGTTTTCTGCATCGTTTTCCAGTCTACCTTTTGTGGTTCTCTGGTTCTCTTCGCCTCCGTTTTGGATGCTGGGATAATTTTGTTCTTGGCACACTAATTGTTACCCTTTTTTATCACTCTAAATTTTGATATTTTGGACACTATCTATACCTAATAATAAAGGCATTAAGTCTTCTTTGGTTCGTCCGCCTTCTTTGGTTCGTCCGTCACCAAAAGACTAATTTACCCTCCCACCAAACTACATATTACCACTTTTTGCCACCGCCAAGTGGAGAAAAACGGTTCGTTAAGCCAAGAGAACGCAAGCGCTGGATCGTCCTCCCTAAATCGAACCCACTCCCTGCGCCCGCACCACCTCCATCTCCAACCGCCACCGCGTTTCGCCCTGCACCCATTCCCGGACACCACCACGCACCGCCCGTCGTGAACCCTATGGATCCCGTGTCGCCCTTCCTCCAGCGCCGCATCAACGTCACCGCAGCTCACCGGCTCTCCGGCCGCCTACTGGTCTCACGCCGCCCACCGCTCAGATCGGGGACCCGGCTCCATCCACCGAATCACCACCTCCCAGCCTTGCAACCAACACCCTGCCTTTCCGTGGCCGTGGCCATGCCTGTGGAGCGCCCGACAGGGGATGGGATTTCACCCCACCCACGGAAGCTGCAGGCCGCGCGCGGCACTCTTGAGCGCCAGCAGGGGAGGTAGTAAGGGAGTCGGGGGAGATCTCAACTGGAGGGGTTGGTGACGACCAGCACGGAAGGGAAGATAGACGGAGGGTGTAGAGGTCTAGAGGAGCTAGGGGCCCCGGCCGCTGAGGAGGGAGGAGATTGAGATGAGACTATGAGAGCTAGGGGCCCCAGCCGCTGTGCCTCCGACTCCGTGAGTACGACCATATATTGAGAAGAGAGATGTGGTGCTGTGTGTTTTACTGTTGCCGATCATTGCTAACTCCGTGCGTGTGTGTTTAGCTGGTGATTACTACTCCCTACATAGTAGATGTGTGTGCCTTTTTTTTTTACTTCGGCACTGCTGAAATCGCTGCTAATTGCTATAGCTGCTGCATGTACTTCGTTGCTATTGCTTGCTGCTCTAAAATTTTGTTATGAAGTGTCATGTAATTATGTTGCATCAAATGTTTGTGTTTCAGTATTTCATACTGATAGAAAAAATACACGTGAATGGGATGAAGTGATGAACAAAGTGAGAAGACAGAGAGTTGGAGAGGTAGGTGTAGAACTGTAGATGAAATTAAATGGAAGTACACTAAATCTTTTTAAAAACAATGTAAAAACAGTAGATCAAAAATACGAAATTGAAATTGAATATAAAATAGAATATCAAATAAAAATATAATACAAATTAAAGATTAAGACTAAGAGTAGATCAAATTAAAATATAGTTAGATATTATACATTTTACTGTGTGTATTTTTTATTGAACCCTTATTATTTCATGTGTGTTGACTGATGTGTTATATTGATTTGATATTTAATAGAGATTAATAAAATAGCTCTCTAGGTTTGACGGACAAAGAGATGATTTTTTGCTTTCGTTGATTTTCGGATAAAAACTTGGGAATAGCCGAAGTTTTTGCCTGAAAGCTTCGGCAATGAGCAGAACAATTGATTTGGTATTTAATAGAGATTACTAAAATAGCTCTCCAGGTTTGACAGACAAAGAGACACTTTTTCGCTTTCGTTGATTTTGGGATAAAAACTTGGGTAGAGCCGTTTTTGTCCGAAAGCTTCGGCAATGAGCAGAACATTAAGCACTAAAGGGGATATATTTGAATTAATGAGTGGTTTCATGAGGAAAACATCTTTGAGAAATTTTTGATCAAACCGTAGCAACGCACGGGCATATTTGCTAGTTGAGGGATAAAAGCAAAAATAAAACAGCCATAGTGGCGCCAGAGCAAAACAAAAAGTTCACCATTTCCTTTTTATTTTGCCGCATAAAGGATAAAAATGATGTATTATCAGAAACTGGCGGGACCGGGATGAAATTAAATTTTTTAAATATAGAGTGGTAAGAAGTGGGCAAAAACTAGTGTGGAAGAAACAAAATATTCCCTCGGATGTTTATCAGGAATGAGACTTGTTATTGAGCTGGAATGCCAACTCTTGTTAGGATGGTCAAAGTGAGAAATTACAGATTTTACAAATATTCACTTTGCCTTAGGACTTCCAAAAATGCTATCAATAATGCTACATCTACGAACAGTTTATTACGCAATACAACTTATAAAATTATGAGATTACGTGGAGGTTAGGGGAGAAATCATGGCCCGTGAAATCCTGAAGACAAAGAGATTTGCACCAACTGACACGCCCAACTCTAGTGTAGGGTGTCGGGGCGGACGGGCAAGACGACGGACGGGCAAGGGTGTGGTGGCCACGACCGAGGCCCTGAGGCACGCAGCCGGCGTGCCGCTATGCTGGAGGACGTTGTGTTCTGCGGCGAGGCTGTGCTCCATAGCTAACGTTCGTCTTAAAGAAGTAGCTATAAGAAAAACTTGTGTTTGGCTTGCATATATGATTTCCAAATCCACTACATAGGTTTTGGGGCTATTTCCGAGTTGTACAAAACAGCACAGACCCTCTTGCTCGAATAATAAGCTCTGTTATTAGGGGAAAATCAAGAATCTTTATCCTCGGTTCCTATTTCATGTTGAATCTCACCTAGGAAATTATTATACTAATCCATGGCCATGGTAGATATATGGAAGAAACCTAGAAGGATATGGACATGAAAGCAGCATTTGGACTTATATTATGATCCTTAGCAAATGAGTAAAGAATGGGAAAAGATTACATAGTTGTCTCCGCTGTCCATTTGTTATTCCACACTCTCATAGTTATACTCTCATAGTTCATAGTTCTACCATTTCCCAACTTGCATTCAGTGAGCTCCATGAAAATATTCCATATGGACAGGTAATCATTCCACATAGTGATCGTGCTGCGAAAACTATGATGTGCGAACCAAGTCGGGGACGCCGTGCCCGGGCTCAGAGAGGCCACCGACGAGTTGTGACGGTACTAGTTGGACCTGCAAGGACGATCTACTATGCTGATTATCACTCGGAGCGGCTGCTTCGGCAATCTCGAGCTGCACCGGTGACCCAAAGAGAGCTCCTTCACCTTCAAAGTCTTCTCTTGTTAATGGCACCAGTGGCGACATTACCAATCGCCGATGCTTTTTATATCTCTGAAGTTGAAATCACACACGCTTGGTGTTATGTAAGAGCCCCTCATCCGTTTGTTGCGGTTCCGAACAAACATCAACCTCCAACGAAGTGCCCTATCGGTCCAAAAGTGGGCCTAATTTTTTCAGAGACCCCTTGTGTGCCCCTACTTCCGGGGCTGGCAAGGGGTGTTCGGATATGTATGAACACAAACTTCATGTCGGATTCTATCCGACCTGGTCCAGCTGGCAGTCAAAAACCACCATTCTCTCTCTCTCTCCCTCTCTCATTCACCGCCACCCGATGTGGACCGGCTACCTCTGACCATTTGCCCGATCGGGTCGACCACCAGACAACCGCCTACCACTCCCTTCTCGATCTCAAACACCGTCGTTCCTGTTAGGAATATGCCCTAGAGGCAATAATAAAATGGTTTATTAGCATATTCATGTTTATGATAATAGTTTATTCTCCATGCTATAATTGTATTAACCGGAAACATAATACATGTGTGGAATATAAATACCAGGTGTCCCTAGTAAGCCTCTACTGGACTAGTTCGTTAGTCAAGAGATGGTTAGAGTTTCCTAACCATGGACTTGTTACAGTCACTTGATAACGGAGTCATATCATTAGGAGTAATGATATGATGGACAAGACCCGATAATAAAGAGTTGCAATTGATCGTGTCACACAAGTTTCATTGCCAACACTTTTAGTATGCCAAGTATAGTTTCCTTAGACCATGAGATTATGTCACTCCCGTTTACCGGAGGAATGCTTTGTGGACATCAAACGTCACTTCGTAACTGGGTGATTATAAAGGTGGCTTTCAGGTATCTCCGATGGTATTTGTTGGGTGACATGAATCAAGAGTGGGATTTGTCCTTCCTTGTGATGGAAAAGATATCTCTGGGCCCTCTCGGTAATATAGCATCAAGAAAGGTTGCAACCATGTGATTAAGTGTTAATCACGGAGATCCTATATTATGGACGAGTAAAGAGAATTTGCCAGGTAACGTGATTGAACCAGATATGGAGATATCGACGATCAAGTCTTGGGCAAATTAAATATCGGTGAGACAAAGGGAATCGTATATGAGATTAAGAATCTCCGGCATCGTGGTTCAATCGATAAAGGACTTCGTTGAATATGTAGGAGTCAATATGGGCATCCCGGTCCCGCTGTTGATTATTGATATGATCATGTCTGCATGTTCTCGAACCCGTAGGGTCACACACTTAACGCTCCGATGTAGCTGGGGTTAGTGATGAGATATTTTGATGGAATGAACGAATGGTGATTCGGAGTCTCGGATGGGATCCCGGACGTCACGAGGAGTTCCAGAGTGGTCCGGAGAATAAGATTCATATAAGGAAAGTGGTTTCCGGAGGTATCGGAAAAGTTCCGGGATTTTCTGGAAGGGTTCCGGAATATTCTAGAAGGTTCTAGAGGAGTCTAGAAGTGGGGCCCATAGGAGTATGGGGCCCACATGGCATGAAGGGGTGGTGGACTAGCCTCTTAGGCCAGCCGCACCACCAGGGCATTAAAGGCCCATATGGGCCAAAGGGGCCCATAAAGGGGGGCCGGCCAAAACCCTAACCCTAGGGGCTGGCTTGGGGGCTAAGGCACCCCAGCCGCCGGCCGTAGGGAGGCCTTGGGGCGCACCCCCCTGCCACCTATATAAGGAGGGCAAGGGGAGGGGTGCAGCACACCTTTGGGAGCCCTTGTGGCAAACCCTAGCTGCCCCCTCCATGCTCCTCCACCTCTCCTGCGCCACCCCTCTCCCGGAGGGCTGCCGCCACCACCACCTCCATGGCCTAGCCGCACCACCCCTAGTGTAGGGCTGCTGCTGCACCTCCTCCTCTCCCTCTCCTCTTGCTTGGCTTGGCGAAGCCCTGCTCGTGGAGACTACATCATCAACGCCACCACAACCGTCGTGGTGCCGAGATCCATCTAGCCATCTCCACCTTGCTTGCGGGATCAAGAAGGCGGAGATCTACATCGAGCCGTACGTGTGGATACCGCGGAGGTGCTACCCCTTGTGGCACTTCGTCGGATTGGACTTCGAGGAAATACATCTCCTCGCGACTAGATGAGTCTAGTTGCGGGGATCGACTAGCCAACCCCTGCACCGACAAAACACGTTTGTTGATCTTCAAGGGTAAGAGATTGGATCTCATCTTCGCTACCTTCATCTAATAGATCTAGATCCTTGGGGTTTATTCCGCCTGTTGCGTAGGAATTTTTTTTGTTTTCTATGCTGCGACCCCATCAGTGGTATCAGAGCCTAGATCTATTCGTAGATGTTGGTGCGATTAGAACACAAGTGTTGTGGGCGTTGATATTTTATGTTGCTACCTTCTCGCGTGCACTTTGCGTCTTTGCGGTATTGTGAGATGAAGCGGCCCGGACCAACCTTACTCGTCCACGCACGAGAGACCGGTTCCACGACTGACATGCAACTTGTTTTGCATAAGTGGTTGGCGGGTGTCTGTTTCTCTTGCTTTAGTGAAGATGCAATTTTCAATGGAAGGCCTTTCAAAAGGATGAGTAAATAAGCAACTACTATATCACCGTTGTGGTTTTGCGTAGATTAGAACGGTTCTATCTCGTTGACCCAAGCCACGTAAAAATTGCAATAAACAAAGTAGAGGACGTCTAACTTGTTTTTGCAGGGGGTCATGTGATGTGGTATGGCCAATATGTGATTTGTGATAATGTATGCAATGATCATGTTTGTAATCTTTCACGACTTGCATGTCGATGAGTACGGCAACCGGCAGGAGCCATATGGTTGTCTTTTATTTTATGTGACCTGCGTGTCATTGAATCACCATGTAATTGCTTTACTTTATTGCTAAGAGTAGCATTAGTTGTAGTTGCAATAGTTGGTGGACAACCATGGTGATGGCGCCACAATGATGGAGATCATGCCGGTGATGGAGATCATGCCGGTGCTTTGGAGATGGAGATCAAAAGCACGAGAAGAAAGGCCATATCATATCACAATTATGAATTGCATGTGATGTTAATCCTTTTATGCACCTTATTGTTATGCTTAGATGTGATCGCGACGGTAGCATGATAAGGTGATCTCTCACGTTAATATCAAGATGTGTTCTTCCCTAGTATGCACCGTTGCCAAAGATCTTCGTTTCGAAGCACCACGTGATGATCGGGTGTGATAGATTCTACGTTCACATACAACGGGTGTAAGCCAGATTTACACATGCGAAAATACTACGGTTTCCTTGACGAGCCTAGCATGTACAGACATGGCCTCGGAACACAAGAACCGAAAGGTTAAACACGAGTCATATGGATGATATGATCAACATGGTGATGTTCACCATTGAAGCTACATCATCTCACGTGATGATCGGTTGTGGTGTAGTGGATTTGGATCGTGTGTCACTAAACAACCAGAGAGATGTTGAGTTTAGTGGGAGTTCATTAAGATGAACTAAAATTATCATAAACAAAAGTCCAGATGTCTTTGCAAAAATCCTTGTAGATCATGGTCGACTACGGTAGTCTGTTCGTTGCTGAATACTGCGTCTCGATGGGTCATTTTGTTAAGTGGTACCTGCATTTGAAAAGTCCTAAACACCCATGCTCAGCTCTACGTGCTAGAAGAACCAATAGGAGATAAACCTAAATATTTCTGCAAGCGATGAAGAGTACATGGAGTGGTTTTGAACCACCTACTTGAAAGTCAAGTGGATGATGTGCACCTTCATGAATTCTGACCTAAGAAGACAATTCAAGAACTTGATTGCAATGGAGATTGTGGATGAGCTGAAAAATAGTTTTTCAGCACAAGTTAGAATTGTAAGGTTCGAAATGTCTGAACGGTTTTCTTTCACTCAAGATGGAAGAGAACACTTGCTTGGAACAACACCTGAGGATAATGCATGAGATACATCATCGTCTAGTGCTTGTTTGGAACCACGAGATGAATGACGGTTTCGCGATAGGTGGGGTGATACGCTAGCTTCTCTCCAGCTTCAAGAATTGTGTCAGAGACTAGGTCATGGGAAGGGATTTGATCACTTTCTGTGAGTTTGTGTCTCGGCTGCGTCATGTCAAAGTGGAACCCATAGCAAGAGAAGTTGGCAATGCAGAAAGTATATATTGATATACAAGTTATAAGTGTTTAAGTCCAAATTGCAATTGTGGCGGTTTCGATAAGTATTTGATACTCATTCTGTTTTATGAAAACAGAACCTGCTGCTTGAGATTTGCATAAAGGATATGGGAAGACGTTGCAGAATAGTGGCAATCAAGGAGTTGATGCTGGCAACGATCTGTCTCTACATTTATCATTTGGATTAAAGGATTTGAATAAGTTTTGTAATCGAATTAAGTGTGATTTTAATTAGTGTGTCTTGCTTATGTGAGACGGTTATTCATGTTAAAGACAATGGTTGTTCTATTTTCATGAGTGATCCTTTTTGGAAATCACAAGTTTTCGATTATAAGTGTGTTATTCTTATTATAATCTAGATGATAAATTGGTTGAACATTTATAAAATATAAGACATACTAAAATATCCAAAACTTAATAAATGACAATTGTTTTAGTCATACTAAAGATTGAATAAACATTTTGATGTTTTATCAATGCGCCTTATTGTAAGGAGTATGACTAAAATGCCACCCTTTGGAAGAGTGCCATGAATTGCCGGAAATAAACACAAGTGTTGGTTGTATTTTCAGCAAATGTTGGATGTCATTATTTTGTGCACTCCATCATAAATGATTAAATAGGTGTATTTATTCGAGTTATGATATTTGATGAGATCAAATAAATTTCGAGAGTTTAGGATATTAAGTTAACAAGAAAATTGAGTCTTTATGATTTGATCAAAAGAGACGAGATATTTGAGTTATGTGTTAGTATGTGGACTTGTGACAAGTGTTATCACAAATTACAATATTTAGAATATTTCAAAGGAGTTTGATATGTCCTAAGATATTGTAATCACACACTATTTGATATTGTGTGGTCTCAAAGAAGGGTTTTATTTCGGGGGTTTCATAATAGCATTTAGATTTATTTGATAAACACTCTGTTTTAGAAATAAGGATCTATTTAATGATTTGCATTTCGCATATAAGTTATGTGAAACAGTGGTTTCATTAATTATGAGATAATTAGAAACTATTGCAAATAAAGTTTGTAGTATATTCATATGTGACTATGAATAGAGATTCCACAATGAGAGACTAAAAGGGACAAATCAATTGTTGGTTGTGTTAAATGTTTTAGTGGATTTATCGTGAAAAGGTTTCATTGATAAAAGAATTGATGGAATAAATGGAAAAGCTAAAACCTTGCTTGTTTATGTATCAAGTGGCACATATGTAAAGTGCTATGTTGGTTAAACTTGACACATAAAGGAATTAATGATGGTGATCATTGAATTTCGGTTTAGCTTGTCTAAAGAAAAGTAGGATTCAAGAATATAAAATTTTGTCAGGTTACAAAATAATATTCATGATTTACTTGTCATGTTTGAGAAACAGGACATACCTACGAAACTACAAAAAAGAAATAGAAACCATAAATACGAAAGTGACTAAGAGTCATTCGATGTTAAGTTTAAATCAAAAGTAATTGTTGCTTGATTTTGTGAAAGTGATGTTTCACATATTTATTCCTCAAAAGGTGTTTTGTAGAGAATAAATAAAAACTTAAAGCTAGTAGAGTACTAGTGTTCGTATAAAGAGTTCTCGATATTAATAGTTAATTAAGAATTTTGGAGATGTCCAAAATATCGAGAAAATACACGAGTGTGATCTAATTAAAATATGTGGTGACATATATTAAGTCAGAGCAGAAACTATTTCCAAGATCAAAATATGTGATGACATATGTTTGAGTGGGAGCTAGTTAAATCATGGTCAAATATAATGATAACATATTTCTGAGTGGGAGCCAAAGTGGTTTCACAATTTAATATGTGTATGGTGTATATTTGAGTGGGAGTTTACAACATCTTGTTTGAGTGAAATGGAGATTTCATAAATGTTGTAAATAAGTCAGGAACCAACATATAACTTATGAAGTTGGTTTGAAACGTCAAATATCCATGGAGATGGATGTATCTATGGAGGATAGATATGTTTGATAAAGCATTATGTAATGATGTTTAACCTAAGTAAGATTTTGAAGGAGTTCAAAATAAAACAAGAGAAGAAAGGTTCATCTGCTTGTGAGAAATAGGTGAAACATTGAGTTGATAACTCAGTACAAAATGATGGTTGGAGGATATGTTAGAATTCGCTATGAATCGTTCATAGGACTAAACATATAAGAACCATGTGTTTGTATTTGACGATATGTGACCCAAGTTCTTGGTTAGAAGAACATGTTAAATGAGGAGTCATTTTTCTATGGAGTTGAGATAATAGAATCTAGAGATTGGTAGACTTGGTTGAAGTCATAAAACCAAACTAGCTTGGGGATCTCATGATAGCAGAAGCGCAGCAAAAGCATGATCGGAAATATCGAAGTGACATGATTGCACTGTCGATTTGTGAGTCTAGAACATATAGGAGTATATGATTAATTCAAGGATTAAAAGATATAATATTATGGTTTGAGAAATTTTGTTTCAAGACTGAGTGAGTTCCGGGTGCGCATGCTATGTGAAAGTCCTCTTGACTGATCATACGTCATGTAGGCATAAAAGGGAAACGAAAATCTCACTCTCTAACCAAATATATTATATTCATCATGTGATGATGAGAATTATCATGTGATGATAATAGGTTTATCATGAGATGATAAAGTAATGTCAAATTAGGTGACATTGACATTTTGCAAAGAACATAAAGAACTGTATAGCACAGAACACGGACAGAACCTCTTCCATGAGCAAACATGATCAGCACTGAGACTCTATGAGTGTTAGACACCATGAGTGTTGGATCGAGAAAATGTAAACTAGATTATTGACTCTAGTGCAAGTGGGAGACTGTTGGGAATATGCCCTAGAGGCAATAATAAAATGGTTTATTAGCATATTCATGTTTATGATAATAGTTTATTCTCCATGCTATAATTGTATTAACCGGAAACATAATACATGTGTGGAATATAAATACCAGGTGTCCCTAGTAAGCCTCTACTGGACTAGTTCGTTAGTCAAGAGATGGTTAGAGTTTCCTAACCATGGACTTGTTACAGTCACTTGATAACGGAGTCATATCATTAGGAGTAATGATGTGATGGACAAGACCCGATAATAAAGAGTTGCAATTGATCGTGTCACACAAGTTTCATTGCCAACACTTTTAGTATGCCAAGTATAGTTTCCTTAGACCATGAGATTATGTCACTCCCGTTTACCGGAGGAATGCTTTGTGGACATCAAACGTCACTTCGTAACTGGGTGATTATAAAGGTGGCTTTCAGGTGTCTCCGATGGTATTTGTTGGGTGACATGAATCAAGACTGGGATTTGTCCTTCCTTGTGACGGAAAAGATATCTCTGGGCCCTCTCGGTAATATAGCATCAAGAAAGGTTGCAACCATGTGATTAAGTGTTAATCACGGAGATCCTATATTATGGACGAGTAAAGAGAATTTGCCAGGTAACGAGATTGAACCAGATATGGAGATATCGACGATCAAGTCTCGGGCAAATTAAATATCGGTGAGACAAAGGGAATCGTATATGAGATTAAGAATCTCCGGCATCGTGGTTCAATCGATAAAGAACTTCGTTGAATATGTAGGAGTCAATATGGGCATCCCGGTCCCGCTGTTGATTATTGATATGATCATGTCTGCATGTTCTCGAACCCGTAGGGTCACACACTTAACGCTCCGATGTAGCTAGGGTTAGTGATGAGATATTTTGATGGAATGAACGAATGGTGATTCGGAGTCTCGGATGGGATCCCGGACGTCACGAGGAGTTCCGGAGTGGTCCGGAGAATAAGATTCATATAAGGAAAGTGGTTTCCGGAGGTATCGGAAAGGTTCCGGGATTTTCTGGAAGGGTTCCGGAATATTCTAGAAGGTTCTAGAGGAGTCTAGAAGTGGGGCCCATAGGAGTATGGGGCCCACATGGCATGAAGGTGTGGTGGACTGGCCTCTTAGGCCAGCCGCACCACCAGGGCATTAAAGGCCCATATGGCCATATGGGCCAAAGGGGCCCATAAAGGGGGGCCGGCCAAAACCCTAACCCTAGGGGCTGGCTTGGGGGCTAAGGCACCCCAGCCGCCGGCCCTAGGGAGGCCTTGGGGCGCACCCCCTGCCACCTATATAAGGAGGGCAAGGGGAGGGGTGCGGCACACCTTTGGGAGCCCTTGTGGCAAACCCTAGCCGCCCCCTCCATGCTCCTCCACCTCTCCTGCGCCACCACTACTAGGGAAATGGTCATTAGTGGCGCACCTTTTAGGACTTTCTGTGGTGCATCCGCGAAACAGAAGGATGCGCCACAGAAGTCTCGCCACTAAAATATATTTCTGTGGCGCACCTTTCTGGGTGCGCCACAGAAATATTTCTGTGGCGCACCTTTCTGGGTGCGCCACAGAAATATTTCTGTGGCGCATGTTTCTCCCGTGCGCCACAGAAATGCATGCGCCACAGAAACCACGAACGGTGCGCCACAGAATATTATACGTATTTTCATTTTTCTGCTGCCGTACAAATACTGGTATATTATAGAAAATACAGATATATCATTACAGGAAAAAAACTGGTATATTATAGAAAATACAGATATATCACATTACAGGAAATTCATATTCCAATATTATATAGAGAGAAATATTTGATAAACCAATACAAATACATAATTTCCAATCATAGTTCATCGATCATATTATTACACAAAGTTGATCACAATCATAGTTCATCGATCATATTATTACATATCCAGTAGCTAATACATGAAGCTTAGCTAATTTCAACATGAACCTTCTGATTCATCGACCTGTACTGAGTCGACGGCGGCGCTACGCATCCAAAGAGAAGGAACCCTCACAGGATCATAGCTCACGTGAGCAGGAACCCTCTGAAGAAACGACCACCTACCATCATACTGCCTAACCAGCAGATACATGTATCGACGGACGTGCTCGTCCTCCTCCCTAATACGGCGACGTACCTCCTCCTCGGGGGCCGGCTTCCTCTGCACCGAGCGTGGCCCACGCGACTGCCACCACAAAAGATCAGGGTCGACGACGTCACCCGGATTCCTCACCAAGCTGCGCGTCCCGGAAGGTAGCACCTCCCAGTGCCAGCCCGGTGGAGCCCAGTCCTGCACATCGCCCCTCTGGTCCAACATGGACATCGTCACCGAGAACACCTAAGTAAAAAATGCTTAAGTCAAAATTTTATTACAAAAGTAATATTAAAATTTACGAAATGCGAGAAGTTAACAATGGAAAGCCTCATATATCATTGCCGTGCAAAACAAGGCAAAAAGAGTGTGTACAAGACCATGTATTAATATAAACACTCCAATTGTATATACTACAAGGCATTATAGACACTCTACTTGCCTTTACCGTGGCATAGTTTAAATCATCGGCTTTGTCAATTCATAGAGAAGAAACAAAATAAAAATGACTTAAATTTGCGCCTCATACTTAGGTCGGACACACAAGAAGACCTGCAGGATCCTCGGCAATTCATCATTGTGTCACCCAAATCCAGTGGCTGGATTCAACCTACCTGAGGGCTTGTGTTTCCAACAGCATCGTTGTTTTGTCTTTATTCACCGACCTACAGGAGGTGGATCCAATGGCTGGCCGGTGAACAAAGACAAAACAATAAAGCCAGGGAACATGCAGCAGGTAGGCTAAATCCAGCCATTGGGTTCGGTGACAAAGGTAGACGCTCGTTGTGTGCCGTTCGCTGCAGGGAGGCTAAAATGCCTAGTGTCACAACATTTTAATCATCGGCTTAGAAGAAAAAAACAAAAAAAAAATAAAAATGACTTAGATTTTGCGCCTCATACTTAGGTCGGACACTCAAGTAGACCTGCAGGATCTTGTGAGCCAAGTATGATGCACAAGACTTGGTACTTGTGCATATCACAAGGCTCACAAGACCTGCAGGCCTACAACTTAGTGCCACAACATTTTAATCATCGGCTTTCGAAGAAACAGACAAAACAAAATAAAAATGACTTAGATTTTGCGCCTCATACTTAGGTCGGACACACAATTATTAGTAGCCCTGAAGGATCGGCCGAGCCAATTAGGATGCACAAGACTTGTACTTGTGCATATCACAAGGCTCGGCAGACCTTCAGGGTTACCACATAGTGCCACAACATTTTTAATCATCGGCATTCGGAAAGAGAAAGAAAAAACAAAATGATTTCGGATTTGTGCCTCATACATATTTAAATTGGACACACATTTTAGAGACGGAGCAAGCGAACCAAGTAGGATGCACAAAATATTTATTTGTGTATATCACAAGGTTCACTAGCTCCTCATATTTAGATTTGTGCCTCATATTTAGATTGAACACACATTGATCAGGTACGGGGCAAGCGGACCAAGTAAAAGTATGCACAAGATGTTTATTTGTGCATATCACAAGGTCCGCAAGCACCTACCTGATTAACATAGTGTGCCACAACATTTTAATCATCGGCTTTAGAAAAAAGACAAAACAAAAATAAAGCATGCATAACACAATAAAGATAACACCACTGTGAAATATGAACACAATAAAGATACCCCATATGTTCCTTTTTTAGCAAATTCATGCCAAAATTTACGAAAAATTTCGGCATGACCTTTGCTAAAAAAAGGATATATGGAGAGTACCTGTCGTGGGGTTGTCACGGCAAGTTCTTCCTTAGGGAAGATGAGTTCTGGGGCCATTGATGACTGAAGTACGCTGGAACGGTTAATCTCGCCAAGGAACAAGGATTTACCCAGGTTCGGCCCCTCTGATTCGAGGTAAAGACCTACTTCCTGCCTCTCTGTTATTGCTCTTGATATGTCTCGATTACAAGGACTCGGCTCCCACAACTTAGGAGCCGGCGACTTCTCTCTGGTGGCTAGGGTTTCTCTATTGGTTGAAGCTTAGCGATCTAAGGTCCAGGACCCCGCTTATAAAGGCTGCCGGGTCTCTGGACTTACACTTTACACCGAGTCACACTAGAACACGGAGTCCTACTCTACGTCTTGGTCTTCCAAGTTTAGACTCCGGGTTGTACTTGGACTCCTTCCGGACGGGTCCTTTCTTCATCATGGGCCTTGGTCGGCTTGTCTCCAGCCCAGCCCATGCGACTTGATACGTGACTCGGCTTTGGCCTTCTTGGTCTTGGCGGGTCTACTTTCTGGGTCCATGGGCCTACCTGTAAAGTATCCCCCCATCAGTAGCCCCCGAATTTATCTTGGGCACAGCTTGGCGGCTTCCTCTGACTTGCTGATTCGACTCTCTGGGTCGACTCCTTCCACTTGAGCCAATGGCTCCAAAGTCGCCTGCTGCTAGCTCCAAGATGAATTCCTGCATAAAAACATATTACATATATGAAATGAGTCTGTCCTGTCCTTTCGCACAAGTCCACCGCTCTAGCTCTTTATAGCACTTGGCCGAGTCTGTGGCTATTCCTGTGCACTACTCTGTCAATTTTCAACTCTTTAAGTCATGGGACTCGGCTTCCTGGAACAAGCCGGCTATTCTTCCCTCTCTGTAACCTTATCTTTTGACTATCGAATCGTTATCCACGATTTTACCGCGGGCCACCACTGTAAACCTCTAGGGTTTTTACCCTATTATAAATACCAAAAGGTGAGAACCGAATCGTCACCAAACCTTTCATTCCCCAAACTTTCCATCTCCCCTGCACTCGTTCCCTTTCCCGCGCAGCGCTTCCTCTCGCACCGCACGCACGCCATGGCCCCCAAGCGCCCCACCAAGGGTACCTCCAAGGCCAAGGCCGCTTCTGGCGGCAGGATCGTTGACATTGCCGCTGAGGCCGCCGCCGCCGCCACTCCTTCTTCAAAGAGATCTATCTCCGCCGATTGGGGCGGTTCAACCATCACGGCGGAGCAGCTGAAATCGCATCGCCTTGCGGGCCTTCTTCCATCAAGTGTCAAGGCACGAGCTCCTGGGGATGAATCGGTGCCTTCTCCGGCGAAGGGCGAGGTCGTCATCTTTGCGGAGCATCTTTTCCGCGGCTTCACACCTCCCGGTAATTTGTTCTTCCGCCAGCTCCTCGAGTTCTACAAGCTGCGCATTCATGACCTCGCCCCAAACTCTGTTCTTACCCTCTCCAACTTCGTTGTTCTCTGTGAGGATTACCTCCAGATCAAACCTGACTTAGATTTATGGCTCGAGTTGTTCTATTGCAACCCTCAACCTGAAACCTCCGGTGGACCCCTCTTACAATGCGGCGCTGTAGCTCTCCAGCGTCGCCTAAATTCTGTCTTCCCCAAACCAGTTTTTCCAAATCGCATCAAGGACTGGCAAAAGTCCTTCTTTTATTGCAAAGACACCTCTCCTGAGGATGAACCTAAACTCCCTCAATTTTCTGAGAGCCGACTGGAGGTGACTCCCGCTATGAAGGCTAGGTGCTCAGAGGCCGCCCGGCCCAAAGTCGAGTCATTGATCCTTAGGATCCGGGCCCTCCTCTCTCATGACCTGGAAAACATGGATCTCGTCCGCTGCTGGACCACCTGGAAAATTCAACCGCTGAGTCCTAGGACCCGGCTCATCTGCTCATATACCAGGTGTGTTACTGATGATCTTAGGATGACTGCTAAGTTATCTGACGGTCCTGAACTTGGTCGATTAATCAAGAAATTGACCGGGAAGATGGTGAAGGACCAGGCCCACTTTGGGCTCCAGCCTTTTTGCTCCACCTGCCCAGCTCCTGCTGTAAGTATTTTAACTGTCTTTCCTTCTTGCTTGCTTGCATTATCTCGATCTGCTAACTCAAACTTTCTGTTTCCCCTCTGCAGCTTACCGACTCCTTCTGGAAGTCGACCCTTGAAACTGACAAGGGCAAAGGGAGCACCTCTGCTGCTGCAGAGGTTGTTGAGGAAGAAGAAGCCAGCGAGGAGTCCTCTAAAGAGGCTACTGCTGCTGGTGATGAAAATGAAGATGAGGAGTCCTCACCTGAGGCTCCCACTGTCAATGTTGTTGAGGAGGGGTCCTCTTCTGAAGCACAGCATGCTGACCAGGAGCATACCGAATCAAGCCCTGCAAGAGCCCAAACCATTTCATCTGAGGAGTCATCAGATGCCAAGAGTCGCTCCCCGACTCCTCCGGTTCCAAAAAATGGGTCCCGGGCTGCTGTGCCTAAGGTACCCGCCTCACGAGTCCGCAAATCTAGCGGCTCCTCCAGCGAGCCCGAAGAAATTCCTGCACAAGTCCTTGCTGCCAAGAAAAGGAAATTGCGCTCAAGTGGCCCTGCAGAGTCTCCTCCTCCTCTACCTGTATCACATCAAAGGAAGTCGACCTCTCCTCCTGAGAAGGCTGACTCCTATGTGTCTGGAATGTCAATCTTCTCTTCTGACTCTCAAGAAGCTTTGGATCTTGAGACAAATGTTGGGTATGACCTTTCTCCTTGGTTTTTACTGGCATGTCATCTGTACTTATCTTTAATCTATACCTGACTTTCAATCTGTCCTGTCTCAGAGCCCGGCCCTGCGCCAAGGTCTCCAAGCTACCAGGCATGGACGATGTGACTTCCGGCCGAGGAGTTGTACCGCCGTCGACTTCTCAGACGACAAGCACAAAGACAGCTCCTACGACTCCCACATCTGCTGGTGTAACGGCTACTGGGACTCCACCTGTTCCCGAGTCCGTTCCAAAGACTCGGCTGGAGACTCCTGTGGTGATCCCATCCTCATCTGGGGGTGGAACTCCAACTACTACTGTTCAAGTGCCTCCGAGTCAGGAAAAGGCGGCTCCCACTCCTCAGCTGAATACTGAACCAGCAAAATCTTCAACTGACTACAGCCGGCTCCGAATATCTGACAACAAATCCTTCAACGAGGCCTACATTGAGGCCGTAGAGCTTAATGATCAAGCCTCCAAACTAAAGGATGAGGAGCAAGTAGCCCTCAGAGCCCTTGAGATGATTCATAACGTAAGCATTCTAACTTGTGCTCTTTATGCTTTATCCATTAATCCCCTATTACAGTAGCCCCCAAGCACCTTATCTTTGGTGACTTGGAGCTAAGATAGGTGCTTCATCCTGAAATCAAATCACTTGGTAGGTAGAACAAACTTGCATACTGTAGCCCCCAAGGCCTGAGTCCTTAGCTCTACTAGGACTCGGGGCTGCTGATTTACCGTCTGTCGGGTTCTTAGACCAAAAAATTTCTGCATGAGTAGCCCCCAAGCGCCGAGTTGTCAGCCTGCGACGACTTGGAGCTACCAATATATATTGCTCACTGATATCTTACTTGAAGAAAAATTTCTGTTCTGCGAGTAGCCCCCAAGCGCCAAGTTGCTAACTTGTGGCGACTTGGAGCTGATGACTTGTCGATTAGGACTCTTGACTGCTGTTTATGAAAAAACTGACTCCTGAGTAGCCCCCAAGCGCCAAGTTGTTAACTTGTAACGTCTTGGAGCTCATGAGTTATAGAATTTGACTTGTAAAAAATCTGACTTGCACTTTTCTGACTTGTTAATTGTCGACTTATGCATTGCTGACTTCTGCTTTTCCAGACTGTTGTCTCCAAGATGAAAAGAGACATGAAGAAATTGGAAGACGAAGCAGCTACCAGTGCCAAATCTGCTGAATCTGAAAAACAACATTCCCTCAAACTGGAGAAGGACTTACAAGTCCTAGCTGCTGAGCTAGCAAAGGTAAAGAAAGAGTCGGCTGAAGCAAAGAAGGCTGCCCAGAAGGCACACACTGATCTGAGAGCCGTCCTGGATGTATGCCAAAAGGGGATTAAGGCGATGTGTCATCATATCTTTGGTAAGTTACTGCACTTGCTTTCTTTCAGCTTTATGCTAAGAATTCAATGACTTATGACTTTTGGCTTCTCTTACTTTGCAGGGGCTGACTCCCCAAAACTCAAGCTACCAACCAGCCAACAACTCCATTCCGTGCTAGACCACTGCCATGGGCTGCAGGAGGGTGCTCGCTCTGTGGTAAAATATCTGAACTCCAAGGGCAAGTACCCCAAGGAACCTGAGCGATTGGTTGATGAATTGTCAAGGGCTCCAGGGTACATGCACTTGTGGAAACAATCTGCCATGAGGAGATCTGCCATAAGAATACTTGCACTGGCCCACAGCTACTACCCCACTGTCCTGGAGCCAGCGATGCTCACTATGGGAAAGCCAGAGCAGCATGAAGACGGCAAACCTTTCACTCAAGACGACTTTAAAGCTGAGGAGTTGTTAGTGCGGCCTTACGCCTGCGAAATCGCCAACAAGATGGACCCGGAGGTATGGGTTCATCACTATGACTTGGAGAACAAGAGGGTTAATCCAGGAGTTCCTCCAATCGTAAACTTTGGGCGTCCCTCACAGGATATGACTGGTGCCCCATCAACTGGGCCAAGCTCTTCCACTCCAGCTGCTCCTAAGGCTGGCAACTTGACTGGTGCAGAGCCCACGCTGAAGACTCCTGCTGCGCCCACCCCTTCAAGAGTCGCAACTGGCGGCTCCCAAATTCAAGAGGAGTTGAGCAAACATATGAAGAACCCCAGGGGAACTGGTTACCAGACGAAGAAGGTTGCCACAAAATCTCCTGGGAAGTCGACTTCTGCATCTGCTGCACAGGCGAAAGACAAGTCTCCAGCTAAGGACTCCACAGCTCCAGTCAAGGACTCAGCTCCTTTAAAAGACAATTCTCTAGATGACTTCTAGTTTGTAATAACTTATTTCTTGATGGCTTTAAACTATGTAGCTTACTAGCTACTTTGGAATGTAA
Organism: Puccinellia tenuiflora; assembly: GCA_012064385.1. Lineage (NCBI taxonomy): Eukaryota > Viridiplantae > Streptophyta > Magnoliopsida > Poales > Poaceae > Puccinellia > Puccinellia tenuiflora. The sequence goes on from QRDG01001574.1 coordinate 50,841, forward strand.
TGATGCACTACTGGTGCTGTAAACTATTTAGCTTGTTAGCTGTTTTGAATTTGTGCCAATCGGCTTGGTTCTTATAACCCGTCTAGTTTTTCACTGATGAATAAGTAGGCCCTGCATGACTTCTCGTACAGCTTGTGCTGACAGGTTCTTAACTCATATGTTCCTTAGGATCCATAAGAGAAAGAAACAAGTCATGCCTGTAGATAGATCATATTGTGCAGGATGCATCTGACTTACCAGCGAGAAAACTAGGAAAATTTGGCTACTGTGCCGGGTCCAAGAGTTTAAGCTTAACTTTTTTCACTGAAAAGCAAGCCCCCAAGAACCTGATGATCAGAATTTAAAGAACAAAGCGCACTCACTGGGTGACTCGACTAAAGGACTCATGTTCACAGAAGCCGGCTTTATTTCATTTGATCATAATAATTCGATTACATCTAGGCATGGCTCACTGGGCTCATTGCCTTTCAACTCATGAATCTATTACAACTTAGGTATAATATGGACGTAGCTGAGCTATGTTCCAAGGCCTCTTTGCCTCTGCATAAGGATCAAGAGTATGAGCTGTATCAGCTCCTTTGCCTACACTTGCCGGCTCTCGCACATCCATCAGATAGTACGATCCATTGTTCAGATTCTTGCTTATGACGAACGGTCCTTCCCATGGTGGAGATAACTTGTGCATCCCTTCCTTACTCTGGACAAGGCGAAGCACTAAGTCTCCTTCCTGGAAAGTCCTGGTTTTGACTCTGCGTGCGTGATATCGCCGCAAGTCCTGCTGATAAACTGCTGATCTCTCAAGGGCTAACTCCCTTGCTTCCTCAAGTGCATCGACCGAGTCCTGTCGGGCGAGTTCATTTTCTGTCTCAACATAATTGGCGACTCGTGGCGAGTCGTGCAACAAGTCGCTTGGCAAGACAGCTTCTGCTCCATACACCATGAAGAAAGGTGTGAAGCCAGTAGATCTGTTAGGAGTCGTCCTGATGCTCCAAAGCACTGCTGGTAACTCCTCAACCCAAGACCCGGCGGCTCTTAGCAAAGGGACTCGGAGCCGGGGCTTAATTCCCTTCAGCAACTCCTGATTTGCCCTCTCTGCTTGTCCATTGGACTGTGGATGTGCCACTGAGGCTAGGTCGAGTCTGATGTTGTTCTCACCGCAAAACTTGGCCATCTCCCCAACTGATAAGTTGGTACCATTGTCTGTAATGATGCTATGAGGATACCCAAAACGTGTGGCTATCTTCTTGAAGAATCTCACAGCTGATGCACCGTCGACTCTGCTGACGGGTTCCACTTCCACCCACTTGGTGAACTTGTCAACTGCTACTAGCAGATGGGTCTTCTGACAAGGCGACTTTGAGAAAGGGCCCACCATGTCGAGTCCCCAAACTGCAAATGGCCAAGTGATAGGGATGGTTCTGAGTTCTTGAGCTGGCACGTGGTCTTGCCTTGCGTACCTTTGACATCCATCACAGACTCGAACTATCCTCTCTGCATCTAAATGTGCTGTCAACCAAAAGAACCCGTGTCTGAAAGCTTTTGACACCAAGGATCTAGTGGATGCATGATGACCACAATCTCCTGCATGGATCTCTTGCAATATTTGCTTGCCCTCTTCTGGAGACACACATCTCTGGTAGACTCCAGTAACGCTTCTTCTATATAACTCGCCATTAATGACTGTATATGACTTGCATCGTCTGATGAGTTGTTTTCGCTTGACCTCATCCTTTGGGAGTTCACCCCGCAGGAGATAGGCTAGGTAGGGCTCTGTCCACGTTGGGATTGCTCGTACTGCTGCAACAAGTGCCGACTCTGGGTCTGGAAAGGCTAACTCCTCCTCTGTGGGCAACTTGACTGAAGGGTGGTGGAGTTCATCTAAGAACACATTTGGTGGTACTTTCTCTCGACGAGAGCCGAGTCGTGATAACGCATCAGCGGCTTCGTTCTTGCGTCTGTCAATATGCTCCACTTGATAACCAGAAAAGAACCCGGCTATCTGTTCGACTGCTCTTCTATAAGCTGCCATGTTTGCATCCTTCGAGTCCCAAGTTCCAGATACTTGCTGAGCTACGAGATCCGAGTCTCCAAAGCACCTGATACGCTTGATGTTCATCTCCTTGGCCAAACGCAAGCCATGTAGCAAAGCCTCATACTCTGCCATGTTATTGGTGCAATCAAAGTGTAACTGAAGGACGTATGCTAACTTATCTCCCTTAGGCGATGTTAACACCACGCCGGCTCCTGAGCCCTCCAACTGTCTGGACCCATCAAAGTGCATTGTCCAGTACTTGGTGCAAGGGGTGCTTGGTGAAGATGTAAAATCTGTCCAATCATTGACGAAATCCACCAAAGCTTGAGATTTGATCGCTGTCCTTGGCTCATATGTGATATGGTAGGGACCCAACTCAATTGCCCACTTGGCAACTCGCCCTGTTGCCTCTCTGTTGCGTATAATATCCGCCAGTGGTGCTGAACTCACCACCTTAATTGGATGCTCTTGGAAATAATGCTTGAGCTTTCTACTTGCAAGAAAAACTCCATAAACTAATTTCTGCCACTGAGGGTACCTTTGCTTTGACTCTGTGAGGACTTCACTGATGTAGTAGACAGGCCTCTGCACTGGGTACTCCTTTCCTTCCTCTGCACGCTCCACAACTACTACTGCGCTGACAACTCTCTCGTTGGCAGCTACATATAATAGCATGGGCTCCTTATCTGTAGGAGCTGCAAGCACTGGTGCTGTTGATAAAGTTTTCTTCAACTCCTCAAAAGCACGGTCAGCCTCTTCATCCCATAGGAATTTGTCTGACTTCTTCAGGAGTCGGTAGAGAGGACCCGCCTTCTCCCCGAGTCTGGAAATAAACCTGCTCAGAGCTGCCACACATCCAGTAAGCTTTTGAACGTCCTTCAGACAAGTCGGCTTCTGCAAGTTATGGATAGCCTTGATTTTCTCTGGATTTGCCTCAATGCCTCTCTCTGAAACGATGAAGCCTAGGAGTTTGCCAGCAGGGACTCCAAAGACACACTTGGTCGGGTTGAGCTTCATCTTATACTTGCGCAGGTTCTCAAAGGTTTCTGTCAAGTCTGCTATCAAAGAGTCGGCCTTCTGAGATTTGACAACTACATCATCCACATAAGCATGAATATTCCTTCCAATCTGCTTTTGAAACAGTTCTGTATACACCTCTGATATGTAGCTCCCGCATTCTTGAGTCCAAAGGGCATTGTTGTATAACAAAATGCTCCAAAGGGCGTGATGAAGGACGTTTTCAACTCATCCTCTATCTTGAGTCTGATCTGATGGTACCCTGAATATGCATCCAAGAAACAAAGCAACTCTGACCCTGCTGTGGAGTCAATGATCTGGTCTATACGAGGTAGTGCAAACGGGTCCTTAGGGCAATGCTTGTTCAGGCCCGTGAAGTCGATGCACATCCTTAACTCTCCTGTCTTCTTTGGTACCAACACTGGATTGGCCACCCACTCTGGGTGAAAGACCTCCTTGATGAACTCGGCTGCGAGGAGCCGAGCCACCTCTTCTCCTATGGCTTTCCTCCTGTCATCATGAAACTTGCGCAGACCCTGCTTGACTGGTCTTGCGTTAGGATTAACGTGTAAGCTGTGCTCGGCGAGTTCTCTCGGGACTCCTGGCATGTCAGATGGCTTCCATGCAAAAACGTCCCGGTTCTCACGGATGAACTCGACGAGCGCGCTTTCCTATTTATCAGAGAGGTGTGCCCCAATGGTGAACTGCTTGGAAGAGTCACCAGGGGTAAAGTCGACTTGCTTTGTATCCTGAGCTGACTTGAATTTCATCTTCTCCTCTGTGGCCGGCTTCTTAAGGACCGAGTTGTCCTCCGGATCCACGTTTGCCTTGTAAAACTTCAGCTCCTCTTGAGCACAAGCTGTCTCAGCCATGGCTGCATCACCAATCTCGCACTCCAATGCCATCTGTCTGCTGCCATTAACTGTGATGATTCCTGCTGGACCTGGCATCTTGAGCTTCAAGTACACATAACATGGCCTAGCCATAAACTTAAAATATGCAGGTCGACCAAAAAGAGCATGATATGGGCTCTTAAGGTCCACTACCTCAAAGGGCATAATCTCTGAACGAAAATTCTGCACTGTGCCAAAAGCAACCTCAAGATAAATCTTACCAATGGGCTTAGCCGACTTCCCTGGTACTATCCCGTGGAACACTGTCTCTGTTGGAATTAGCTGTCTATCTTGCAGCTGCATCCTCTTGAATGTGTCGTAATATAAGATGTTGATACTGCTTCCACCATCCATAAGCACTTTGTTCAATGTATAGCCCCCAACTTGAGGTGCCACTACCAAGGTAGCTGCCCTGGCTCGTCGACTCTTGCAGGATGATCTGCCCGACTCCATGTGATGGTTTGCTCTGACCACCTGAGCCACTGTGGAAGGGCCGGCTCTACTGCATAACTGCTCTGACTTTCAACTTCTTGGAACGCTTGGACGTACTAGTCGTGAAGACATGGTAGCTGCCATGACTCGGGTTGTGCTGCCGAGTTGTGACATAATACTGACCATTGCCTCGTGAAGCTGCTTCGGGTTCTGCTGGAACCCGCCCTGCTGGTGACCTCCTCCTTGAGGTTGGTTGGGTTATTGCCGGCTCCTCCACCATTATTGCCGGGTCCTCCGGCTCCGTTGTTCCCTCTATATCCACCATTGTTGTTACCTCCTCCTGGCCCTTGGAACCTGGCACGCTGCAAATCCACGCACTGTCCCAGGGTATGACCGCATCTACCGTTCTTGGCATGTTTAGGGCAGGGAATCCTCAAGACCTCCTCTGTGCTTGGAGTGCGGCCTTGGTATCCACCAGAATTGTTGTCCTTACGTCTGACTCCAGTGTTTGTGTTGGCCACTAGGTCAGAGTTGTCTCCATACGGCCTCTTGCCACTACCTTGATTCTGGTTCTGATTCTGGTTCTGGTTCTGACCATTGCCACCTTGTCCTTTAGTTCCTTCCTCTTGATCCTTTGTTTTGTCTGTGGCTGCGTGCTTATTAGCACCTGCCATGATCTCACCAAGCAAGGGGAATACCTTGATTCAGTCTCTCCTTCATACGACCTAGCTTCCAACTCAAGGGATTGTAACTGCAATTTCTCTCCATCGCCATTAAGACTGAAACTGGTGGGAGTCCTTGTGAGGAGTTAATGATCTCTGAAACTCGCTTCATCCAGTGCCTTGCTGACTCGCCTTTCCTCTGGACACATCGCTCCAGGTCCTCAATGGTGCTGAGTTTCTTGCATGTGCCTTGGAAATTCTGAATAAAAGCCGCCTTCAACTGCTCCCAAGAGTTGATTGACCTAGGAGGCAAGTTGCGCATCCACACCTTGGCTGCTCCCTCCATCATAAGATACATGAACTTGGCACACAGATTACCTGTGGCATTGCGAATACTCATTGCCATCTCGTATGTACCCAACCAAGAGGTCGGGTCCATGTTAGGCTCATAGTTTGGAACCTTGCGCGGCTCCTTGAAACTGCTAGGGAAGGACTCGGATCTGATGGCATCTGACAAACACTCTGGTCCTGTTAATGCTGGGGACGCACCAGGAGAAGTCACCTCCTCGTGGACCCGGCTCGGCTGAGGCGGGTTGGCTGCAAGCACTATCGCTCTGTCCCTCTCTGCCTCCCGAGCTCTTGCTGCTTCTCTCTCTCGTCGTTGCCTTGCTTCATCAACCACTAGCTGAGCTTGTGAAGCCGTTGGTATATTTGCACGATTCCTTGCTAGTTCACGACGCCTTGCACTCGTAGAGTTTGCCGGGTTGGACTCGCCGTGCCGACTCCTCGTACCTGAGTTGAAAGGTGTTGAGTGTAGCCTACTTGCATCTGGAAAAGTTGGATACAAAGCTTGCTGAGTCAAAGCTGTTTTCAGTAACTCGATAGCCCGCGAGTCTCCTGTCCTGCTGGTCCCTCTGGTACCACAATATTCTCCAATCTCAGAGTCGCCGCATGAACGTTGTCCATAGGATTAGAGTAGTGTCCCTCTGGAGTATGAAATCTGTTAGGCTGTGCCTCTAAGCCACCAGATGCTCCTCCTCCGACTCCTCCTTCAGGCGGTGGTCCGTTAGCACGGCTGCCTCCCGATCCTTCTGGGGGTGGTGGTGGCAGTGGTGGTGGTGGTGGTGCTCCTCCGGCTCCTCCTGCGGCGCCTCCTGCTGCCGCTGAGCCTCCTAGTCCGGCTCCTCTGCCTGGACCATTGGGTGTGGTGAATAGATTGGTCGGGTTGATGTGGACTCCATCATGCAAGCGACTCCTGGCTCGGCGATGCTGAATCGAAGTAAGCTCCTCGCGGCGCCTCCGCACGACTTGAGCTTCATCCTGGACTCGGGCCTGCTCCGCTGCTAGTCTACGGTTTGCCTCTGTGATATCAGCTAATTGCTTCTCCAACGCAGCACGAGCGTTGGTTAACTCGGCCGCCTCTCTGCGGCATTACTTGCATTAATCTCCTTTGTCAATAGAGTTGTATCAAACTGATTCCCAGTGTTTCCAGACATGTAGACTCCCACAACACGAGTGCGTACTGGCGACTCCTCGTAATCCTCTTCCTCTATCCCATACCCAAGCCGATCTTCAAACAAGGGTAGGATGGACTCTGAATCTGCATCATAATCTGAATCTGACTCCTGCATCACCTCTGGCTCCTCAGCTAGGGGTCCCTCAGACTCGGCGATGATGCCGACCTCTGAAGTTCCGACCGACTCCTCGCCGTCGGACTCGACGATGACAGTTAGCTCTGGCACCGACTCCGCCGAGTTCTCGCGAAGACCCGACGCGCACACCATCCCGACGAACACGTTGATTCCTCCAAAGACAAGCTGATAGCCCTCGTCGACTTCATTCATCTCCGAGGTCCAGCCTGAGTCATCGATCTCTCTCCATGCTCATCAGTGTAGACCCGCCCGATGGCGAGTTTCTCCATGGCTCGACGAGCAGCTCCAACGATCTCGACTCCTTTTGTCACCGTAGGCCCCACGGTGGGCGCCAACTGTCGTGGGGTTGTCACGGCAAGTTCTTCCTCACGGAAGATGAGTTCTGGGGCCATTGATGACTGAAGTACGCTGGAACGGTTAATCTCGCCAAGGAACAAGGATTTACCCAGGTTCGGCCCCTCTGATTCGAGGTAAAGACCTACTTCCTGCTTCTCTGTTATTGCTCTTGATATGTCTCGATTACAAGGACCCGGCTCCCACAACTTAGGAGCCGGCGACTTCTCTCTGGTGGCTAGGGTTTCTCTACTGATTGAAGCTTAAAACTTCTCTCTTGGAACTTAGAGCCTTTTTATCTAAGGTCCAGGACCCCGCTTATAAAGGCTGCCGGGTCTCTGGACTTACACTTTACACCGAGTCATACTAGAACCCGGAGTCCTACTCTACGTCTTGGTCTTCCAAGTTTAGACTCCGGGTTGTACTTGGACTCCTTCCGGACGGGTCCTTTCTTCATCATGGGCCTTGGTCGGCTTGTCTCCAGCCCAGCCCATGCGACTTGATACGTGACTCGGCTTTGGCCTTCTTGGTCTTGGCGGGTCTACTTTCCGGGTCCATGGGCCTACCTATAAAGTATCCCCCCATCACGCCCCATACCGAAACTAAAAAGGGGGTATCCTTTACTCCCGGTGTCCGTCATCCAAGACACGACATTTGGCGCGCCAGGTAGGGGCGCAAGTGCTAATTTCTTCTTCATCAGCTCCGTGTTCTTCGGCAAGAACTTCCTCAAGTTCTTCATCGGCTTCGTGTTCTTCGTCGAGATCTTCCTCAAATTCTTCATCGGCTTTGAGATCTTCGAGAAAGCCTGCTTCGAGTTCCCTAGATCTTCTGACAAGATCTTGGATCGTCACTTCGTCATATTTGACGTCGAGCTCTCCAGTTGAGGCAAGATCTGCCACGAGCTCCTCTTCTGTTCCGTCAAGATAGGGTGAACGGGCACGTCTTCGGCTAGCAAAGGCCATGTCTGGCACTCGGGAGGTCCGTGGTGAGCTGTCGCAGCAGTCGTCGCGAAGAAGCTGGGGGCTGGAAGAAGCACTGGGCACGGCCCGAGTGCTTCTTCTCCTACCCGCCAGAGCAATGCAGGAGCGATCCCCGAGTGAGGGCCTGGATCGCAAGTTTGGAAAACCTGCTGGACTATGCTCACCACTGCCACGCTCCTATGAGTTCTGCCCAACCAACACCCAAGCAGCTGTCGCTCCGGCGCCAGCACCCCCGGAGGAAGAACGACAAGGGGATCCCCATGGCAAGAGGCCATGGATCCCACCCGCGAGGCCATCAACCAGAGCTCCAATCCCAGGTGTCACCCTCGTGAGGAGATGGAGGCTCAGGCGGATCCGCAGCCTGGTGGCACCGTCCTTGACCTCTATCGCGTAGAGCAAGGGCCCGAGGAACCATTGCACCGATACATCTGGAGGTTCCGGGGTGTCATCGTCCGCATTCCCCGGCTGACTGCAAGAGATCTCTGTTATCGCCGTCTTCCACGCCAACGTCCGCAACCTGATGATGCGGGAGAGGCTAAGAACCCGCACGGTGGCCACTCTGGAAGACCTGTGGGCCATGGCTGATCAGTGTGCATGAGTCGAGGAGGCTGCTCCCTCTCACCCCGTGGGTACGTTGAAGCAAAGAGCTTGGTCCGCACGAGTACTCGCGACGTCCGGAAGGGTACCCGGACGAGTTACCACTTGGGACTCCGTGTAATAAAAAAGATAAGTTATCCTCGACCTGAACCTTCGTCATGTTGGGGCTATCTATTTTGCGGGAATAAAACTATGTTTGAAACCGGAAACGCGTCTGTTCGTCGANACCCGTCCGGAAGGAGTCCAAGTACAACCCGGAGTCTAAACTTGGAAGACCAAGACGTAGAGTAGGACTCCGTGTTCTAGTATGACTCGGTGTAAAGTGTAAGTCCAGAGACCCGGCAGCCTTTATAAGCGGGGTCCTGGACCTTAGATCGACAAGTTCCAAGAGAGAAGTTCTAAAGTCCAACCAGTAGAGAAACCCTAGCCACCAGAGAGAAGTCGCCGGCTCCTAAGTTGTGGGAGCCGGGTCCTTGTAATCGAGACATATCAAGAGCAATAACATAGAAGCAGGAAGTAGGTCTTTACCCTCGAATCAGAGGGCCGAACCTGGGTAAATCCTTGTTCCTTGGCGAGATTAACCGTTCCAGCGTACTTCAGTCATCAATGGCCCCAGAACTCATCTTCCCTGAGGAAGAACTTGCCGTGACAACCCACGACAATTCTGGTTCTGATTCTGACCATTGCCACCTTGTCCTTTAGTTCCTTCCTCCTGATCCTTTGTTTTGTCTGTGGCAGCGTGCTTATTAGCACCTGCCATGATCTCACCAATCGTAAGGGGAATACCTTGATTCAGGCTCTCCTTCATACGACCTAGCTTCCAACTCAAGGGATTGTAGCTGCAATTTCTCTCCATCGCCATTAACACTGAAACTGGTGGGAGTCCTTGTGAGGAGTTAATGATCTCTGAGACTCGCTTCATCCAGTGCCTTGCTGACTCGCCCTTCCTCTGGACACATCGCTCCAGGTCCTCAATGGTGCTGAGTTTCTTGCAAGTGCCTTGGAAATTCTGAATAAAAGCCGCCTTCAATTGCTCCCAAGAGTTGATTGACCTAGGAGGCAAGTTGCGCATCCACACCTTGGCTGCTCCCTCCATTATAAGATACATGAACTTGGCACACAGATTACCTGTGGCATTGCGAATACTCATCGCCATCTCGTATGTACCCAACCAAGAGGTCGGGTCCATGTTTGGTTCATAGTTTGGAACCTTGCGCGGCTCCTTGAAACTGCTAGGGAAGGACTCGGATCTGATGGCATCGGACAAACACTCTGGTCCTGTTAATGCTGGGGAAGCACCAGGAGAAGTCACCTCCTCGTGGACCCGGCTCGGCTGAGGCGGGTTGGCTGCAAGCACTAACGTTCTGTCCCTCTCTGCCTCCCGAGCTCTTGCTGCTTCTCTCTCTCGTCGTTGCCTTGCTTCATCAACCACTAGCTGAGCTTGTGAAGCAGTTGGTATGTTTGCACGATTCCTCGCTAGTTCACGACGCCTTGCACTCGTAGAGTTTGCCGGGTTGGACTCGCCGTGCCGACTCCTCGTACCTGAGTTAAAGGGCGTTGAGTGTAGCCTACTTGCATCTGGAAAAGCTGGATACAAAGCCTGCTGAGTCAAGGCTGTTTTCAGTAACTCGATAGCCTCCCGAGTCTCCTGTCCTGCTGGTCCCTCTGGTACCACAATATTCTCCAATCTCAGAGTCGCCGCATGCACATTGTCCATAGGATTAGAATAATGTCCCTCCGGAGTATGAAATCTGTTGGGCTGTGCCCCTAAGCCACCAGATGCTCCTCCTCCGACTCCTCCTTCAGGCGGTGGTCCGTTAACACGGCTGCCTCCCGATCCTTCTGGTGGTGGTGGTGGTGGTGGTGGTGGTGCTCCTCCGGCTCCTCCTGCGGCGCCTCCTGCTGCCGCTGAGCCTCCTAGTCCGGCTCCTCTGCCTGGACCATTGGGCGTGGTGAATAGGTTGGTCGGATTGATGTGGACTCCATCATGCAAGCGACTCCTGGCTCGGCGATGCTGAATTGAAGTAAGCTCCTCGCGGCGCCTCCGCACGACCTGAGCTTCATCTTGGACTCGGGCCTGCTCTGCAGCTAATCTACGGTTTGCCTCTGTGATATCAGCTAGTTGCTTCTCCAACGCAGCACGAGCGCTGGTTAACTCGGCCGCCCTCTCCGCGGCATTACTTGCATTAATCTCCTTTGTCAATAAAGTTGCATCAAACTGGTTCCCAGTGTTCCCAGACATGTAGACTCCCACAACACGAGCGCGTACTGGCGACTCCTCGTAATCCTCTTCCTCTATCCCATACCCAAGCCGATCTTCAAACAAGGGTAGGATGGACTCTGAATCTGCATCATAATCTGAATCTGACTCTTGCATCACATCTGGCTCCTCAGCTAGGGGTTCCTCAGACTCGGCGATGATGCCGACCTCTGAAGTTCCGACCGACTCCTCGCCGTCGGACTCGACGATAACAGTTAGCTCTGGCACCGACTCCGCCGAGTTCTCGCGAAGACCCGACGCGCACACCATCCCGACGAACACGTTGATTCCTCCAAAGACAAGCTGATAGCCCTCGTCGACTTCGTTCCTCTCCGAGGTCCAGCCTGAGTCATCGATCTCTGTCTCTCCATGCTCATCAGTGTAGACCCGCCCGATGGCGAGTTTCTCCATAGCTCGACGAGCAGCTCCAACGATCTCGACTCCTTTCGTCACCGTAGGCCCCACGGTGGGCGCCAACTGTCGTGGGGTTGTCACGGCAAGTTCTTCCTCCGGGAAGATGAGTTCTGGGGCCATTGATGACTGAAGTACGCTGGAACGGTTAATCTCGCCAAGGAACAAGGATTTACCCAGGTTCGGCCCCTCTGATTCGAGGTAAAGACCTACTTCCTGCTTCTATGTTATTGCTCTTGATTGTATCTCGATTACAAGGACCCGGCTCCCACAACTTAGGAGCCGGCGACTTCTCTCTGGTGGCTAGGGTTTCTCTATTGGTTGAAGCTTAGAACTTCTCTCTTGGAACTTGTCGATCTAAGGTCCAGGACCCCGCTTATAAAGGCTGCCGGGTCTCTGGACTTACAATTTACACCGAGTCATACTAGAACACGGAGTCCTACTCTACGTCTTGGTCTTCCAAGTTTAGACTCCGGGTTGTACTTGGACTCCTTCCGGACGGGTCCTTTCTTCATCATGGGCCTTGGTCGGCTTGTCTCCAGCCCAGCCCATGCGACTTGATACGTGACTCGGCTTTGGCCTTCTTGGTCTTGGCGGGTCCACTTTCCGGGTCCATGGGCCTACCTATAAAGTATCCCCCCATCAGAGTACCTTGCAAGCGATCTTAGCACATGTAGAATGACTACTCCAACGCAATCAAAAGTTTGAACTAATGAAAATAGTTAGATTATAAAAGAAAAGGTTATAACTATTTTATATTTAATGGTGCGTTGGGTCTTAAACTTGAGACCTATTCACTCTGACCGCGTTGGAGGTACGTCAACACACAGTCGTCGGGGTCGTCGGTTGCCTCACGCCTGAGATTTGCGTCTCCTGCATAGGTGGTATCTAAACCCCATCGGGCACCCCATACCGTCGTCGTGGGGTGTCAAATGCACCACAATAATATGCCAAAGTCAGCCACTCATGGCTCCGACATAGAGAGCAGAGCCGATCTACGCCACCGATTCCCTTTACTCGGACCAGCTCTCTAAGATCGAGCAAACTACAACCGGCGCGCTTGCTTTTTGCCATAGCCATCGGGATGGTGGGGCGCGCGTGAGCGACCTCATGTCTTCACTGCCACTGTCGACGTGCCCGTGTCAAAGTTGATGTGTCAAAGTTGGAGACCAAGAGTGGGAGCAAGAGTTTGCGCCTCCGCCAGCATGACGATAGAGAAGGAACCATGTGTCATTTACATATTAAGAATAGTTTGTGATTGCAGTACGAACTATGATTTTAACTTAGGGGTCATTTGGATCCCATCATTTCAGAGGAATTCATTTCAGATTTCATGCCCAAGTGTTTGGCTGTCATGGAATTGGAATGTCATTGGAATTCCAGACAATGCCTTTACTATGTTAAGTCAATTTCTGTCCCTAACCCTGTCATTTCTCTGGAATTCATTTCA
>QRDG01001574.1:65323-134185 GCA_012064385.1 Puccinellia tenuiflora
TGTCACTGCTACTAGCAGATGGGTCTTCTGACAAGGCGACTTTGAGAAAGGGCCCACCATGTCGAGTCCCCAAACTGCAAATGGCCAAGTGATAGGGATGGTTCTGAGTTCTTGAGCTGGCACGTGGTCTTGCCTTGCGTACCTTTGACATCCATCACAGACTCGAACTATCCTCTCTGCATCTAAATGTGCTGTCAACCAAAAGAACCCGTGTCTGAAAGCTTTTGACACTAAGGATCTAGTGGATGCATGATGACCACAATCTCCTGCGTGAATCTCTTGCAATATTTGTTTGCCCTCTTCTGGAGACACACATCTCTGGTAGACTCCAGTAACGCTTCTTCTATATAACTCGCCATTAATGACTGTATATGACTTGCACCGCCTGATGAGTTGCTTTCGCTTGACCTCATCCTTTGGGAGTTCACCCCGCAGGAGATAGGCTAGGTAGGGCTCTGTCCATGTTGGGATTGCTCGTACTGCTGCAACAAGTGCCGACTCTGGGTCTGGAAAGGCTAACTCCTCCTCTGTGGGCAACTTGACTGAAGGGTGGTGGAGTTCATCTAAGAACACATTTGGTGTACTTTCTCTCGACGAGAGCCGAGTCGTGATAACGCATCAGCGGCTTTGTTCTTGCGCCTGTCAATATGCTCTACTTGATAACCAGAAAAGAACCCGGCTATCTGCTCGACTGCTCTTCTATAAGCTGCCATGTTTGCATCCTTCGAGTCCCAAGTTCCAGATACTTGCTGAGCTACGAGATCCGAGTCTCCAAGCACCTGATACGCTTGATGTTCATCTCCTTGGCCAAACGCAGGCCATGTAGCAAAGCCTCATACTCTGCCATGTTGTTGGTACAATCAAAGTGTAACTGAAGGACGTATGCTAACTTATCTCCCTTAGGCGATGTTAACACCACACCGGCTCCTGAGCCTTCCAACTGTCTGGACCCATCAAAGTGCATTGTCCAATACTTGGTGCAAGGGGTGCTTGGTGAAGATGTAAAATCTGTCCAATCATTAACAAAATCCACCAAAGCTTGAGATTTGATCGCTGTCCTTGGCTCATATGTGATATGATAAGGACCCAACTCAATTGCCCACTTGGCGACTCGCCCTGTTGCCTCTCTGTTGCGTATAATATCTGCCAGCGGTGCTGAACTCACCACCTTAATTGGATGCTCTTGGAAATAATGCTTGAGCTTTCTACTTGTAAGAAAAACTCCATAAACTAGTTTCTGCCACTGAGGGTACCTTTGCTTTGACTCTGTGAGGACTTCACTGATGTAGTAGACAGGTCTCTGCACTGGGTACTCCTTTCCTTCCTCTGCACGCTCCACAACTCTACTACTGCGCTGACAACTCTCTCGTTGGCAGCTACATATAATAGCATGGGCTCCTTATCTGTAGGAGCTGCAAGCACTGGTGCTGTTGATAAAGTTTTTCTTCAACTCCTCAAAAGCACGGTCAGCCTCTTCATCCCATAGAATTTGTCTGACTTCTTCAGGAGTCGGTAGAGAGGACCCGCCTTCTCCCCGAGTCTGGAAATAAACCTGCTCAGAGCTGCCACACATCCAGTAAGCTTTTGAACGTCCTTCAGACAAGTCGGCTTCTGCAAGTTATGGATAGCCTTGATTTTCTCTGGATTTGCCTCAATGCCTCTCTCTGAAACGATGAAGCCTAGGAGTTTGCCAGCAGGGACTCCAAAGACACACTTGGTCGGGTTAAGCTTCATCTTATACTTGCGCAGGTTCTCAAAGGTTTCTGTCAAGTCTGCTATCAAAGAGTCGGCCTTCTGAGATTTGACAACTACATCATCCACATAAGCATGAATATTCCTTCCAATCTGTTTTTTGAAACAGTTCTGGATACACCTCTGATATGTAGCTCCCGCATTCTTGAGTCCAAAGGGCATTGTTGTGTAACAAAATGCTCCAAAGGGCGTGATGAAGGACGTTTTCAACTCATCCTCTATGTTGAGTCTGACCTGATGGTACCCTGAATATGCATCCAAGAAACAAAGCAACTCTGACCCCGCTGTGGAGTCGATGATCTGGTCTATGCGAGGTAGTGCAAACGGGTCCTTAGGGCAATGCTTGTTCAGGCCCGTGAAGTCAATGCACATCCGCAACTCTCCTGTCTTTTTTGGTACCAACACTGGATTGGCCACCCACTCTGGGTGAAAGACCTCTTTGATGAACTCGGCTGCGAGGAGCCGAGCCACCTCTTCTCCTATGGCTTTCCTCCTGTCATCATGAAACTTGCACAGACCCTGCTGACTGGTCTTGCATTAGGATTAACGTGTAAGCTGTGCTCGGCGAGTTCTCTCGGGACTCCTGGCATGTCAGATGGCTTCCATGCAAAGACGTCCCGGTTCTCACGGATGAACTCGACGAGCGCGCTTTCCTATTTATCAGAGAGGTGTGCCCCAATGGTGAACTGCTTGGAAGAGTCACCAGGGGTGAAGTCGACTTGCTTTGTGTCCTGAGCTGACTTGAATTTCATCTTCTCCTCTGTGGCCGGCTTCTTAAGGACCGAGTTGTCCTTCGGATCCACGTTTGCCTTGTAAAACTTCAGCTCCTCTTGAGCACAAGCTGTCTCAGCCATGGCTGCATCACCTAACTCGCACTCCAATGCCATCTGTCTGCTGCCATTAACTGTGATGACTCCTGCTGGACCTGGCATCTTGAGCTTCAAGTACACATAACATGGCCTGGCCATAAACTTAAAATATGCAGGTCGACCAAAAAGAGCATGATATGGGCTCTTAAGGTCCACTACCTCAAAGGGCATAATCTCTGAACGGAAATTCTCCACTGTGCCAAAAGCAACCTCAAGATAAATCTTACCAATGGGCTTAGCCGACTTCCCTGGTACTATCCCGTGGAACACTGTCTCTGTTGGAATTAGCTGTCTATCTTGCAGCTGCATCCTTTTGAATGTGTCGTAATATAAGATGTTGATACTGCTTCCACCATCCATAAGCACTTTGTTCAATGTATAGCCCCCAACTTGAGGTGCCACTACCAAGGCTAGCTGCCCTGGCTCGTCGACTCTTGGAGGATGATCTGCCCGACTCCATGTGATGGTTTGCTCTGACCACCTGAGCCACTGTGGAAGGGCCGGCTCTACTGCATTAACTGCTCTGACTTTCAACTTCTTGGAACGCTTGGACGTACTAGTTGTGAATACATGGTAGCTGCCACGACTCGGGTTGTGCTGCCGAGTTGTGACATAATACTGACCATTGCCCTCATTGAGCTGCTTCGGGTTCTGCTGGAACCCGCCCTGCTGGTGACCTCCTCCTTGAGGTTGGTTTGAGTTGTTGCCGGCTCCTCCACCGTTATTGCCGGGTCCTCCGGCTCCGTTGTTCCCTCTATATCCACCATTGTTGTTACCTCCTCCTGGCCCTTGGAACCTGGCGCGCTGCAAATCTACGCACTGTCCCAGGGTATGACCGCATCTACCGTTCTTAGCATGTTTAGGGCAGGGAATCCTCAAGACCTCCTCCGTGCTTGGAGTGCGGCCTTGGTATCCACCAAAATTGTTGTCCTTACGTCTGACTCCAGTGTTTGTGTTGGCCACCAGGTCAGAGTTGTCTCCATATGGCCTCTTGCTACCACCTTGATTCTGGTTCTGATTCTGGTTTTGATTCTGACCATTGCCACCTTGTCCTTTAGTTCCTTCCTCCTGATCCTTTGTTTTGTCTGTGGCAGCGTGCTTATTAGCACCTGCCATGATCTCACCAATCGTAAGGGGAATTCCTTGATTCAGGCTCTCCTTCATGCGACCTAGCTTCCAACTCAAGGGATTGTAACTGCAATTTCTCTCCATCGCCATTAACACTGAAACTGGTGGGAGTCCCTGTGAGGAGTTAATAATCTCTGAGACTCGCTTCATCCAGTGCCTTGCCGACTCGCCCTTCCTCTGGACACACCGCTCCAGGTCCTCGATGGTGCTGAGTTTCTTGCATGTGCCTTGGAAATTCTGAATAAAAGCCGCCTTCAATTGCTCCCAAGAGTTGATTGATCTAGGAGGCAAGTTGCGCATCCACACCTTGGCTGCTCCCTCCATCATAAGATACATGAACTTGGCACACAGATTACCTGTGGCGTTGCGAATGCTCATCGCCATCTCGTATGTACCCAACCAAGAGGTCGGGTCCATGTTTGGTTCATAGTTTGGAACCTTGCGCGGCTCCTTGAAACTACTAGGGAAGGACTCGGATCTGATGGCATCGGACAACACTCTGGTCCTGTTAATGCTGGGGAAGCACCAGGAGAAGTCACCTCCTCGTGGACCCGGGTCGGCTAAGGCGGGTTGGCTGCACCCACTAACGCTCTGTCCCTCTCTGCCTCCCGAGCTCTTGCTGCTTCTCTCTCTCGTCGTTGCCTTGCTTCATCAACCACTAGCTGAGCTTGTGAAGCAGTTGGTATGTTTGCACGATTCCTCGCTAGTTCACGACGCCTTGCACTCGTAGAGTTTGCCGGGTTGGACTCGCCGTGCCGACTCCTCGTACCTGAGTTAAAGGGCGTTGAGTGTAGCCTACTTGCATCTGGAAAAGTTGGATACAAAGCTTGCTGAGTCAAAGCTGTTTTCAGTAACTCGATAGCCTCGCGAGTCTCCTGTCCTGCTGGTCCCTCTGGTACCACAATATTCTCCAATCTCAGAGTCGCCGCATGAACGTTGTCCATAGGATTAGAATAATGTC
This sequence comes from Puccinellia tenuiflora, assembly GCA_012064385.1. NCBI lineage: Eukaryota > Viridiplantae > Streptophyta > Magnoliopsida > Poales > Poaceae > Puccinellia > Puccinellia tenuiflora. Next base: position 70,034 of record QRDG01001574.1, read on the forward strand.
CCTCTGGGGTATGAAATCTGTTGGGCTGTGCCCCTAAGCCACCAGATGCTCCTCCTCCGACTCCTCCTTCAGGTGGTGGTCCGTTAGCACGGCTGCCTCCCGATCCTTCTGGGGGTGGTGGTGGTGGTGGTGGTGGTGGTGGTGCTCCTCCGGCTCCTCCTACGGCGCCTCCTGCTGCCGCTGAGCCTCCTAGTCCGGCTCCTCTGCCTGGACCATTGGGTGTGGTGAATAGATTGGTTGGATTGATGTGGACTCCATCATGCAAGCGACTCCTGGCTCGGCGATGCTGAATTGAAGTAAGCTCCTCGCGGCGCCTCCGCACGACCTGAGCTTCATCTTGGACTCGGGCCTGCTCTGCAGCTAGTCTCCGGTTTGCCTCTGTGATATCAGCTAGTTGCCTCTCCAACGCAGCACGAGCGTTGGTTAACTCGTCCGCCCTCTCTGCGGCATTACTTGCATTAATCTCCTTTGTCAATAGAGTTGGATCAAACTGATTCCCAGTGTTTCCAGACATGTAGACTCCCACAACACGAGCGCGTACTGGCGACTCCTCATAATCCTCTTCCTCTATCCCGTACCCAAGCCGATCTTCAAACAAGGGTAGGATGGACTCTGAATCTGCATCATAATCTGAGTCTGACTCTTGCATCACATCTGGTTCCTCAGCTAGGGGTCCCTCAGACTCGGCGATGATGCCGACCTCTGAAGTTCCAACCGACTCCTCGCCGTCGGACTCGACAATAACAGTTAGCTCTGGTACCGACTCCGCCGAGTTCTCGCGAAGACCCGACGCGCACACCATCCCGACGAACACATTGATTCCTCCAAAGACAAGCTGATAGCCCTCGTCGACTTCGTTCATCTCCGAGGTCCAGCATGAGTCATCGATCTCTGTCTCTCCATGCTCATCTGTGTAGACCCGCCCGATGGCGAGTTTCTCCATAGCTCGACGAGCAGCTCCAACGATCTCGACTCCTTTTGTCACCGTAGGCCCCACGGTGGGCGCCAACTGTCGTGGGGTTGTCACGGCAAGTTCTTCCTCAAGGAAGATGAGTTCTGGGGCCATTGATGACTGAAGTACGCTGGAACGGTTAATCTCACCAAGGAACAAAGATTTTACCCAGGTTCGGCCCCTCTGATTCGAGGTAAAGACCTACTTCCTGCTTCTATATTATTGCTCTTGATATACCTCGATTACAAGGACCCGGCTCCCACAACTTAGGAGCCGGCGACTTCTCTCTGGTGGCTAGGGTTTCTCTATTGGTTGAAGCTTATCGATCTAAGGTCCAGGACCCCGCTTATAAAGGCTGCCGGGTCTCTGGACTTACAATTTACACCGAGTCACACTAGAACACGGAGTCCTACTCTACGTCTTGGTCTTCCAAGTTTAGACTCCGGGTTGTACTTGGACTCCTTCCGGACGGGTCCTTTCTTCATCATGGGCCTTGGTCGGCTTGTCTCCAGCCCAGCCCATGCGACTTGATACGTGACTCGGCTTTGGCCTTCTTGGTCTTGGCGGGTCTACTTTCCGGGTCCATGGGCCTACCTGTAAAGTATCCCCCCATCAGGTTGGCTCCTCTCGAGGCTCGGTAGAGTCCTTGTCGAGGTTCCCTTGAGGCCCCACTTGTAGAGGCTCGGCATGAGTTTGGAGGCTTGAGGAGGCTGCTTCCTTGTCGTGGAGTTCTGGGCTTGGCGAGGCGGAGCTCTGCTTGGCGAGGACTAGCTCTTCCCTTTCAGCCACCAAGACCGCGCTTGCCGTCTGAGGAGTGGCTGCAAGATACAGCTTCAGAGGCTCGCGAGGGCATGGGGCAACCATGATGGGTGGGCTCGCCAGATACTTCTTCAGGTCCTCGAAGGCCTTTGCCGCTTTAGGGGTCCACTTGAAAGGACCAGACCTCTTCATGATCTTAAAAAACGGCAGCGCCCTCTCGCTGAACTTGGAGATGAACCGTCCAAGGCTGGCCATACATCCCGCTAAGCGATGCATGTCCTTGAGGCGACGAGGAGGCTGCATCTCTTCTACGGCCCTGATCTTGTCGGGGTTTGCTTCGATGTCATGATGAGACACCAGGAACCCGAGGAGTTTGCCTGAAGGGACCCCGAAGACGCACTTGGCGGGGTTCAGCTTGATGTTTACCTTGCGCAGGTTGGCAAAGGTCTCCTCGAGGTCCTTGATGAGTGTGTCCTTCTCGCGGGTCTTGACCACGATGTCGTCGACGTAGGCCTCTACATTCCTTCCCATTTGAGCCCCCAAGGCGATCCTCATGAGGCGCTGGAAAGTGGCACCGGCATTTTTCAGGCCGAAAGGCATGCAAACGTAGCAAAACACACCACAAGGGGTGAGAAATGATGTCTTCTCCTCGTCCTCCTTCGCCATTTTGATCTGGTGATAGCCTGAGAAGGCATCCAGAAAACAGAGGAGTTCGCAGCCGGCGGTGGAGTCCACGATCTGGTCGATCCTCGAGAGGGGATAAGGGTCCTTGGGGCAAGCTTTGTTGAGGTCGGTGAAGTCGATGCAGAGGCGGCTTCCTCCGGTGTGCTTGGGGACGACCACACCATTGGAGAGCCAAGTGGGATGGACAACTGTTTTGATGATGCTAGCTTTCTTCAACTTCTCTACTTCTTGAACGATGAACTCTTGCTTCTCTTGCGCCTGGCGCCGCGCCTTTTGCTTCACGGGGAGTGCGTTTGGACACACGGCTAGGTGGTGCTCGATCACCTCCCTCGGTACTCCGGACATATCTGACGGTGTCCATGCGAACATGTCAGAGTTTGCCCTGAGGAAGGCGACGAGCGTGCTTTCCTATTTGGGAGGCAAGTTGGCGCCGATGGTGATGCTAGCCCCCGAGCCGTTTGCCTCAAGAGGCACCTGCTTCGTCGTGGCCTTCTCCTGAGAGAACAGCTGCTTCTTCTTCGCGGGGGGCCTCGGGAGGGGTTCCTCATCCTCGTCAGCGGGGGACGCCACTGCGGCAGCCTTGTAGGCCGCTTGCGCAGCGTACAGAGCATCTGAGACCATGCCGCGGATGACGATGGTGCCACCCGAGCCAGGAAGCTTGACGAGGTTGTAGGCGTGGTGGGTCACCGCCATGAACTTCGCGAGGGCGGGGTAGTCGAGGATGGCATTGTAGGGCAGGCCGATGTGCGCAACGTCAAAGTCGATCAGCTCGGTGCGGTAGTTGGCTCGCGTGCCGAAGGTGACCGCGAGCCTCACTTGCCCCAAAGGGGTCGTGAGACCCTCTGTCACCCCCGAGAAGGGCCTGGTGGGCATGAGCCGCTCGTAAGGGACCTGAAGCTTCTCGAAGGTCTCGACAGAGATGACGTTGAGGCCTGCACCCCCATCGATGAGCGTCTTAGAGACTGCGATGTTGTTCATGGTGGGGGTGCAGACCAGCGGGATGGTGCCAACAGTCGAAGTGGACTTGGGGTGGTCGCTGGAGTTGAAGGTGATGGGGTACTGGGACCACTTGAGGGGCCTGGAGGCCTCAACCGCGGGAAGCGCTGCCGCGATCTCGCGAGTGAGTTGCTTGAAGTGGCGGTTGGAGTTGGGGGCCTGAGCCCCGCCGAGGATGCAATTGGCCCCGCGAGGCACCTGGTAGCCCTCAGGAGTCTCGGCAGGGAGGTTTTCGTTCACGGGCTGGACGGCGTTGGCTTGAGGGTTCTGCTGGTAGTTGTCGTCGTAGTTGTTGTTGTTCCAGCGTCGCCCCCCCCCCCTGCGGCCGCCGCGACCTTGCTGCCGCTCGCGAGCCACGCGAAGCCTCTTGAGGTCGTAGCAATCCTCGGTGGCATGGGAATGCCTGTTGTGGTAGACGCAGAAGGGGCGATCATCTTTCTTCTCGGGGCCCGCGGCTGGAGCGGCAGCGCGAGGCTGATTGGCGTCAGGTTCAGCTGCGAGGACCGCAGTGGTCTTGCGCTTCTCGGTGGATTTCTTCTTCTTCTTGGATCCCTCGGCAGGGTCCCCTGGCTCGTTCTTGACGAACAAGCGGCCCTCCTCAGCCTTGGTGCACTTGTCCGCTAGGTCGAAGAGCTTGACGACGGTGGTGATGTTGTCGTGGATGCCAAGCTTCTCGAGCATCCGCACGTCCGTGACTCCAGCCTGGAAGGCCGAAATGACCTACGCGTTGGTGGCGTTGGGTATCTTGTTGCGCACCTGGCTGAAGCGCTGGATGTACTTGCGGAGGGTCTCGCCAGGCTTCTGGCGCACGCCGCGGAGGTCGTTGTACGTGAGGCCGCGCTCGTACGTGCCCTTGAAGTTCGCGACGAAGCACCGGCAGAGATCCTCCTAGGTGTTGATGGATTCACGGGGAGGTTCGTGAGCCACGTGTAACAGCCCCACTTTCGGACCCAGAAAATATGAGTAAAATTTTCACTTTTTGCATCTCATTTGCATCATGGCATATTTATTCAATTTGCTTCACCTGATATAATAAGGGAGCAACACTTTAGAAACCAAAGGTGATGAAGTGAGTGGTGAACAAATTGCAAAGCAACTAATCATATTTGTCCAGGAAGTTCTAACAAATAACAAATATGTTTGTGGTAAATATTAATGCAATTGCAAATTCAGTTATTTAAATAAAACCCTAAAATGCAAGAGGGCAATTATTGAAATGTTACCACATGGAATATTTTCCAAATGGGCTGAAACTTTTACCACAGGTTCTAAATGATATATGTGGGCTCTGTAAATTTTTGCAGAATTTTTAAAATTATTTAAGAGCCTCAATTAAATAGAAAAGGCTGCTGTTCATTTAAAGAAATAAAAACAGAAAAGAGAAAAGGAAAGAAACCTGACAGAGGGGACCCACCTGTCATCCCTTTCCCTGTGGCGACAGTGCGCCATGGCCGTGCCCCCACCACGGCCTCCACCGTCGCTCCCTCGCTCCCCTGGCCCCCCTGGAGGCATAAGACGACCCCCTCGACCACCTGCTCTCTCCTCCCCTCCTTTTCTCCCCCTGCAGCTAACCCTAGAGGCGCCCGCCACCATGCTCGTATCTTGGCTGGACGCCGCCGCTCGCCGCCGTTGATTGGAGCATCCCCGAGCAGATCGAAGAGCGCCAGGAGCTCCGCCTCGCCTCCCTCTCCTTCCTCGCCCCAGCAATCGGACCGGGGAGCTCGGGAATCGACGCGTGCATCTCCGGCTTCTTCCCCACCACCGACGGCCACTGAGCTCAAGCGCCGCCGCACCGGACCTCCCCCTTCACCGACGAGCATCTAGACGAGCTCAGGGTGAGCTCACGGTCCCGCCGGGCACCTCCTTGCTCCCTCTCTTCCCCGGGTTCGCCGTCGCGTAGTTAGGCCGAACCGTGCCGCCGCCGTAGCTCATCGCCGGCGCCCTCTCCGGCGACCATTTGGTCCCTAGCTCCGCCACTAGCCTCTCCTCGCCGTGCGGAACCGAATGCACCCCCACCTTGTCTCCTTAGCGCTCGCAAACGACGGATCCGTGCGCGCCGCTCGCCGCCGGTGACCATCGCGCCGCGCCGGTCCTGGCATCCCTGCCCAGGTCAAACCTGGCACTGGGCCGGCCGGTCGACGTGGCTGCCACCGTGGCAGCCGGCCCACCAGTCAGTGGCTCTGGCTAGCCACTGGCCCGGTGCAAATCGTTTCGGCCAAATTCCTGGAAATAAAAATCAAAAACAGAAAATGTTGTTGAACTTTGAATTGGCATAACTTTTGAACCACTTGTCCAAAAATTGCAAATAATATGTCAAAATGCTCAGCACTAAAATGTCTATCTGTTAGTACCATTGGTTAATTTAATTTGTCAAAATAAATTGCCTTTAATTGCTGAATACTAAAATGGCAGAAATAATATCGAATTTGTTAATTCCATAACTTGAGTTCTATATGTCCAAAAATTGTGTTCAATAGCTAAAAATGATCAGTGGACAATAAGCTATCACTCTATGCCATTTTAGAGAATTGGAGGAATTAAAGTTAGTGCTGTTTACCAAAAATTGCTAAAATGGCAGATTTAAGTCCCGTTTTGAATAATTCATAACTTGGTGAATAATACTTCAAAAATTGCAAATGATATACCAAAATGACCAGCAAAGCAAATGCTATCTACCTATGTTAATATCACAGCATGCAAATAACTTTTACTTTGATGTCATTTTCGAATTGGTTAAAATGATTTAAATTGCTTAACCGTTTAAATCACTATTTCCTCACCGTTAATCGGAAAAATGCAAACAAGGTACCAAAACGATCAGTGGGTTAATATCTATCAAATAATGTCATTTTCATGCATATTTACCTCATATTTCAGTACTGGACATTTTGGATATTCACCTAATTCACTAAGTTAAAGATGGAGTTTTGACCTGTTAATCGCAATATTTATTTTAGGGGTTCCATTTAACTTGTGGGAGATGCCCAATACCTTTCCAATGCATAATATGACCATATCATCATGATTGTGCATTGCACCTTGTATTCTTGTTATTTATTTCCTTTCTTGTGTTGTTTGTGTTTCGGTAGATTCTGGAGTCGAGGTTCCACCACAATACCTTGACAACCAGCGCGACCAGTACTACCAGCAAGGCAAGAGCTAACCTAACCTTCTTGGCATATCTCATATTCCCCAAGTATTTTATCCACCATACTATTATTGCATTCGATTCTGGTGACAAGTTTTGGTCAGTGTATATAATATCCTATCATTGCATGTTCCCTGAACCATTACCTGTTTCCCCACCTATGAGCCATAGGTTGAAGTGTTGGCCTGAGATAAATCATATATGTTGTATGTCATGCTTAGATATGCTTAGCCATGCTTAGTCGAATGCTTAAGTTGTCCGTTGATTATTTCCATGAATGTGAAGTGAATGGAATGTTCGGACAGTGGTGGATACTTGTGTCAATAATTAATTTGATAAAAGGCTGGGATGAGTTGCCAACAAGGTCGTTGGTGTTTTGTCTCATTCTGGCCCCTAGGTGTGAGTTCTTATCGACCGATCCAAGAACCGAGCGTGCTTCCAACGGTGGGGACATATGGAATCCCCTTTAACCGAATAATTTGTGCGGGCGTATCCAAGGGTCCTCTAGTTTGCGCTTTCCATTTGCCGTGTGTGTCTGGTGATGAAAAAGAAGATGATGATGATGATGATGGTGATAGGAGTGGCGATGGGGCAGGGTGTTGAAATAGGCGCTGAACTTGTCCTGTCATCATGATGACCCTTGGATAGTCTCATGCTTTGTAAAGGTTTAACCGCGCCCGCCCTGCCGGCTTTCCCCGGAAGAGAGCTAATTACGTAGGCAAGGGGTCGGACGGTACCGGTGGCTAAAAACAGTACACCCCTGCAGGGTTTAATCTTTTCGAAAAGCCGTGTCCACGGTTATGGACAAATCTTGGTGAGATAGGTGAGATCATAGAGAACCGGAACCTTTAATCAAATGGCAGCTAGAGGTTGCATAATCAACGTGTGATAAAGGTTCATTTCCTCGAGGGTGATTCGAGGGAGTGCCTTGGTGGAGATAAGTAGTGTTTCTGAATACAGTAGGTTCCCCGTGAACCGAAGAGAAAAGTGTTACCCTCTTATCCCCTTATGAAAACCTTCTGATTAGACGATGCCATGAGTCCTAGTCTTCGGAAGGAAACAAAACTAGCTTTATGCAAAACAACCACTTATATAGCTTTGCAGCCTCCGTCAGCATCGGGCCTATATCGCCCTACTAATTCTTGCGAGTACGTCGTACTCAGCCTTACTTTGTTGCTTATTATTTGTTTCAGAGGAGGACGCCACCGAACTGGAAGGTGGGTTCTACGTTGACTTCGACGAGTAGTCTGGGGTTCCCAGGTGGCAGCTTGGGACGTCATGGAACAGGCTGGCATGGGATGTTTATCTGTAGGCCTCTTAGGCCATAATTTGGATCTTGTTGTTTAGACAACTTTAATTTGCTTCCGCTTGTTGTAATGATGGGTCAGTGACCTCTGATGTGTCATTTGCTATCTTTCTCAATTATATGAGTTGAACTATGATATCTTTGTGTCGTAGAGTCTGTGATGTGCCAGTTCGTTCCACAAGTCTCGGTCTCTTTACTATACATGGAAGCGATGTCTGAGCTTATGGCATGATTGAGGTGTTGTGTGCCGATGATCCATTCCGAGCACACCTGCCAAGGAGTATTGGCCTGGGATTGGTAAACCCAGTAACCCTCAATTGTGTAGCATGACCGGTTACACAACGTTCCACTGTATAGTTCTGGGGTCGGGGCGCTACACCACGAGGATGCGGAGTCCTTGAGGGCCATGGGGAACCAGTTCGCCATGACTCTGTCGTCGCCCCCCGCGGCCTGGATGGCCGAAGTGTAGAGCTGCAGGAACTCTAGGGGGTTGTTCTTGCCGTCGTAGCGCGGAGGAAGATCCGGCTTGAACTTGACCGGCCAGACGACGCGACGGAGGCTGTGAGTGAACGCAGCCGTCGTGCCGTAAGTGACCATGCCGTTGGCGAGGGTGGCGCGGAGGTGGCGCCCCGCGGTGGCGACGTCCTGGATGGCGCGGTTGTGGCGATTCTGCCCGCGCTCGATGCTCACGCGTGCGTCCTCCGGGGCTCGCTGCACGATTTGGCAGTCATACGGCGACGATGCGTGCGATGCAGCGCGGTTGTCGCGAGGAGGAGCCCCCGCTGGAGCAGGCTGCGGTGGAACTGGTGGAGCTGGAGCGGGCGCGGGATGAAGAGGGGGTGCAGGAGGTGCGCCGAGCGCCACGTCCCCCACGCGCGCAGAGGGAACCAGCGAACGAGACAGTGCAGGAGCGACGACGCGAGCGGCGCCGACGAGCTCGGAGAGGCGGTTGAGCCAGGCTTCTTGAGCCTCCGGCGTGGGACGGTACTGCAGCAGCTCCTGCGCCATGAGAAGCGCAGTTGCTGGGCTGGGCGCAGGGCGGCCCAGCGAGGGGGCAGCGCGGTCCCGCGACGGGTGCAGGGAGGAAGCTTCCTCTTCGCCGAGGTCGTCCTCGGTGTGGTCGTCGTTGTTGTCCTCTGGATGCTCGACGCGGGGCTCGGGGTCGACGTGGCGCTCCGGAGCAGCGCTTCCGCGTGGGCGGCCGCGCGGGTTGCCAGCAGGAGCGGTGGCGACGCTGGCCATCCGGTGGGCGAGACGTTCGGCGCGAGAGCCGGCCATGGCTGTGTCGAGGTTGAAGATGCGCCTCAGCCCCCTACTTGGCGCGCCAAATGTCGAAGAACTGTCCCAGGAACTGGGTGTGTCTCACTAGGTAAGGAATCGAGTAAGGGGCTGAACACGGAATCTAACAACCCTCAACGTGCCTTGGCGGCGGCGCTCGTCGAGATCGCTGGGGGACGGCACTGCAGAGATGAACACACGATGTTACCCAGGTTCAGGGCCCTCTTGGAGAGGTAAAACCCATACGTCCTGCCTTGGTTGTATTGCACTGCTTGTAGAGGTTACAGTACAAGGAGAGCTTGGGGAGCTCGAGGTGGCTAACAATGGCTATCGCTAATCTTCCAACCCTTCAACCTTTCAACCAGAGACAGACCCCCTTGCCTGAACGTGCTCCCCCTCCTTTTATAGGTGTCCTGGACCTCTTCCCCCAAATATCTTGGCGGGAAGGGTTACCACATGGCGACGAAGGAGGAGGTCGGGTGCACGATAAAGGGAGAGTCCATGGACGCGGTCCATGGTAGGGAGCGGCGTCACCAAAGCTGGAAAAGCCACCGTCTAGCCAGGACGGTGGGCTGGCGCTGCTGGGGCTCGGGATGCGCCCCACGGTGACGTCGCCCTTGGAGCGTAGCGGCAGATGGTCTCCTTATCACCGAAATGGCAATTCTTGTAGCTCATTTGCTTGGTGCAGCCTTGTTGACTGCTTTATACACGAGAATGGCAACTGCAGCGCTGTCGTCACCGCGCGTAGGCGCGCCCGTGACTCTGCGGAGGGCGCAGAGCCCATGTGCGCTCAGTCGCGGAGACAGAGCTTGCTTCGTGGGGAAGGAACTCCGCGAGGCTGGAGGCCTCGTCGAGCCTTTTGGCTTGATCCTTGGCAGAATCGTAGGCAGCATCCGAGATGCCCTCTCGAGGAGAGGCCCCTCGCGAGGGAAAAACCCTCGCGAGACTCGCCAGGCTTGGAGAGCCTAGTCCTTAGTGAAATCTTCTGAAGAGTGTCGTGGGCCCTGGCAGGCCGGCCCGTGGTACCCTGGTTTCCACTGTGCCGACAACGACGAAATGGTCAAGATATTCGGTCGAGAGCCCCTCTTGATAGTACGGTTACCTATCCTATAACCCGGTCTCTCACTAAACAACATGAGACCGGTAAAATAGAAACCCTATCAAGATCATACCTTTGCCTTGCGCATAAATCCTCTTGAGGTCGATGAAGACGATCTTCATCTCCTCAAGACGCACCACCTTTCTCGATTGCGCATAGGTGAAGATTCACATGATGCTCCCCCACACACCAAGATAGGGGACGCACTCTTCGGCATATCTTCACTTGGCCTTGAGTGATGATCAACCCCCACAAAGCCTTGATCAACACAAACTTTTCTTCCCTTAGCTTTGACTCCAACAAATGGAGATCAAGCAACACAAATGGACACACCTATGAATATAGCTCAATGCAAACATTAGTCCATAGAGATTGTCATTAATTATCAAAACCATACATGGGAGCAACCATGCACTTTCAGACGAGAGCTCGTCACGGCCGGAGGTGGAGGGAGAGCAATCATCCTCAAAAGAGTTGGACACTCCATATTTTTCTTGAAGCTTGGTCCAAAGCTCATGAGCATCCCGGAGAGGCAAGATTGACTCAAACACTACAACACTCACAAATTTTCAAAACTCATTAGAAGCTAGAGCATCTAGATATAAGTTTTTCTCATCCTCTAAAGTCGTACTTTCGTAATCCTTAGGAGGAGAAAAACCTATATCTAAGATACGCTCAATATTAGGGTCCAAGACCCGAAAGTGACTAAGCATATGAGTTTTCCAAACATTAAAATTTGTGCCATTAAATCTAAACAAGGAATCGTGCACTAAACCCCTAAACGACATCTTTACTTTCTAGGCGGTAAAGCCAAACAAGAGAGACGAGACTCTGATACCAATTGAAAGAACAAACGATGTCCTGGATGTCGCCTAGAGGGGGGTGAATAGGCGATTTACACTTTTTCTATTTAGGGGCTTGATAATTGTGGAATAAAACTAGGTGTTTAAATTAACAAGCCAACAACCTAAATTCTAGGTTTACCTAAAGTGCACCAACAACTTATGCTAAACAAGGCAAGCAACAAGGTGATAGCTAGATATAAACTTCAAGCACGAAGGCTATCACAATGTAAATTGCATAAGTAAAAGCTCGGGTATAGAAATAACCGAGGCACGCGGAGACGAGGATGTATTCCCGAGTTCCTCCTTGTTAAGGGAGTACGTCTCGTTGGAGGGGTGTGAGCTCGCCACAAAAGGCCTACTCAAGATGCCACAAAGGCCTCACCCTATTCTCCGATGAACCGCACCCAAAGGTTTGGTTCACCTTCCACTATCGGAATCCTTCGAGACGGATTCCGGAGCCCTTACAACTTTTGGGGCACACACCCACAACTCAATTGGGGGCTCCCAAATCGTGCCGAAGCTTCACAAGTCGAAGTCTTCACGGCACCACCACCGTCTAGGGTCCAATGACCCAAGAGTAACAAGCTCCCAACCTTCAATCCCATGAATCACCGTGGGGAGCACAACCCGATGCACCTAATGCAAAAGGCAAGAACACACCAAGTGGTCAAATCCTTCTCCCCAAAATCCAACCAAAGCAACTAATGCTATGGAGGGATTTAGGAGGAAGAACAAAAGGGATGAACACAAAGCACCCCAAAATCTAGATCCCACAAGTTCCCCTCACTTAGAGGAGATTTTGTTTGGTGGAAGTGTGGATCTAGATCTCCTCTCTTGTTTCCCTAAATTTGGGCAAGAATCATCGAAGGGAAGTGGAGGAATCGAGCTCTAAAGTTTTGCAACAATGATGGGGAGAGAGAAAACGAGCTCAGCAGGAAATTTGGGGAAGAAGCCCTTTTTATAGTGGCCCCAAAAATGGAGCCGTTGGAGCAAAAAAGGTGCAGCCCGAGATCCCAGCCTGGGGCCGGCCTGCACACCGGCCAGGCCGGCCGGGAATCTCCAACGATTGAACAGGCAGCGAAGCAGCGCAGGGAGCCCGGCCTGCTGCCCCGGCCTGGGCCAGCCTGAGCAGCCGCGGATGCGGGTGGGCCAGGCGAGTACCCGACCGAGCCGGCCTGCCCCCCGGCCTGGGCTGGCATCGGCGCGCGGGGGCCGGGAAGGAGCCCGAGCCAGCCGGCCTCATCCCGGCCTGGGCCGGTCAGCCGTCACGCGGGTGGGCCGGGGAGGAGGCCTCGTCCCGGCCTGGGCCCGGCCAGGCCGGCCGGACAGTTTTTTTTCTTTTTTCTTTTTAAATTTCTGTTTAGAAAAAGTTCCGAAATAGAAAAGCAATAACTTTCGCCCACGAACTCCGTTTTCGATAATCTTGGACTCGTTGGAATCGTCACAACGAGCACAAAAAGAATATGCAGAGAAACATTATAGTCCAAGAATATATTATAGAAATAAATGGGGAAAGGTAAAAGCTCCCATTTGCAAATCGGAAATGCAATAACTTTCACCCACGAACTCCGTTTTCGATAATCTTGGACTCGTTGGAATCGTCACAACGAGCACAACAAGATTATGCAGAGAAACATCATAGTCCAAGAAAATATTATAAAAACAAATGGGGAAAGGTTAAACCTCTATTTTGAAAACCGGAAATGCCGAATCTTTTGCAATTGAAGTCCGAATGAAGTAAAACCAATTTTGTTGGAAAGAGGACAACAAAAGCGACCTTTGAAAATGGCAAACAAGAAATGGAGATTTTGCAAAGAAATGGAAGAGAGAAATATTCCGCACGGATGAACCGGCAAAATCTCCAATACCGAAAACGCAATAGGGAACGCATATGAAAACCGTTTTCAGTGAACTTAGCCTTGTCATGACAAGCACGACAAGCACCAAGACCACACCACGATAAGAGAAAAATAAGAACCAATAAAGATGCTTGCATGGATGCAAAGATTTGTGCTCTCTATGGCGATACGATCACAATATTCGGTCGAGAGCCCCTCTTGATAGTACGGTTATCTATCCTATAATCCGGTCTCTCACTAAACAATATGAGACCGGTAAAATAGAAACCCTATCAAGAACATACCTTTGCCTTGCGCTTAATCCACTTGAGGTCGATGAAGACGATCTTCATCTCCTCAAGATGCACCACCTTCCTCGATTGCGCTTCGGTGAAGATTCACATGATGCTCCCCCATACACCAAGATGGGAGACGCACTCTTCGGCATATCTTCACATGGTCTTGAGTGATGATTAACCCGCACAAAGCCTTGATCAACACAAACTTTTCTTCCCTTAGCTTTGACTCCAACAAATGGAGATCAAGCAACTCAAATGAACACACCTATGAATATAGCTCAATGCAAACATTAGTCCATAGAGATTGTCATTAACCAAAACCATGCATGGGGGCAACCATGCACTTTCAACAGTGATCAATGGGGAGTTGTTCAGACGAAGCACTACTGGAGTTTATTAGCGGTGTGTGTCCCCGGAAGAAGGCCGACGGATCCTGCAGGAGATTCACGCAGGAGATTGTCGCCACCACGCATCAATGAGGTCCCTAGTATCAAAAGCTTTTAGGCATGGCTTCTTCTGACTGACAACACACTTGGATGCAGAGAACATAGTCCGAGTTTGCGATGGGTGTCAAAGGTATGCGAAACAAGATCATGTGCCAGCGCAGGAACTCAGTACTATTCCTATTACTTGGCCATTTGCAGTTTGGGGACTTGATATGGTGGGTCCCTTTTCAAAGTCGCCTTGCCAGAAGACTCACCTATTGGTTGCAGTTGACAAGTTTACCACGTGGATTGAAGTTGAACCCGTCAGCTGAGTTGACGCAGCATCAACTGTTAGGTTCATCAAGAAGATAGCTACACGCTTTGGGTATCCACATAGCATTATCACAGACAATGGAACCAACTTATCAGTTAGAGAGATGGCCAAGTTCTGTGTAGAAAACAACATCTGAATCGATCTGACCTCGGTTGCGTACCCACAGTCCAATGGGCAAGCAGAGCGTGCAAATCAAGAGTTACTCAGAGGGATCAAGCCCAGATTACGAGTTCCCCTGTTACAAGCAGCCGGGTGTTGGGTCGAGGAGTTACCAGCAGTTGTCTGGAGCATACGGACGACTCCTAACATATCTAACGGCTTCACGCCGTTCTTCATGGTCTATGGAGCAGAAGCAGTCCTACCCAGTGACCTACTTCACGATTCATGTTGATTGCTATTGGGAAACCCCAAGAGGAAGGTATGAAGCAGCGTAGCGGAAGTTTTCCCTTGATTTCAAAACCAAGGTTGTCGAACCACTAGGACTTGGAGAAGGCTTAGCAAGGTGTCAATAGCGCCATTTCTCGATTATTGACGTGGACTTGCACATAATCACCAACAAACTACTTTGCCCCAACAAAACAGAGAGGTTCTCAATCTCTCTGGCTTGCCAAACACAAAGAATTAAATGTGTGGATGTAAAATATGATGAGGATGAAATATGACCAGCGAGCAAATGATGACGAAAAGCTATGAAAACGGTTGTAACCAATGTAGCAAAATAGGACCGGGGTCCACAGTTCACTAGAGGTGTCTCTCCAAAAGATATACATGATGGGTAAACAAATTATAGCATGGCAATTGACAGAATTGTTGGCGCACAACAAGGCTATCATAAAACAATATAGTTCACTTCTTCATCTAATATGGGCATTACGTCAAAATACATAGACCGTCATCCAACTGTATCTATCTTATATTTACTAATTGGAGGCACCATAGGAGGCTCCACGTTAATTCTGGAGTTTAGCAAATTTCATCCATTAGATTAAACTATGATTAATCTTCAACCGTAGGATTAACCGAGAGACTCCACGCCTCATCTCCCTTCGCCTCCTCATCGATCGCGAGTTCGATTCTCTCTGCACGTGCCGGCGCTCGACTGCTATTTTCTTCCTGATGCAAAAGCGTAAGGCGGGCTGGGAAAGCTCTCCCTTGGGAGATGGGATTACGTCTCCAATGTTTTTTACTTTGATCCGAACAAAACGAGATCGAGAAGCAGTGGCGACCAGCATCACGGATTTGTCAGGCCCTGCCTCCACCTACCTTTTTGAAAACAATACAGGAAGAAATTGCAACGTGGGGCCATCAGCCATGCATCGCTGATGTCAAATAGCTAGATTAGTTACGTTTCTTTCAAAATTTGAAGCTTCTTTGCAGGGCTATGCATCGATCTTTCAGGCAGGCAAATAAGCAAAGGGAGCACTTCATACTAGCGTGCGCTTCATGTTTATCAGGTGCTAATGTCAGATCTGAATTAATTTGTTTTCCGGCATTCTTATAATCCTCAATATTTGAGTTGTGCCACACGTCAGATCTAAATCCATTTGTTGCTCATGCCTGCAGAGTTTTTTTTTTCTCGATTACGAACCAGCTGCTATCAATGCATAGATATAATGTGTGCTGAATTCATTAGTACTTCCAGTTCAAGCAGTTTTTTTCTTATACATCTGCTTATACACACTTGCAATATAGTATATTAGGATACATATTCCATGTACCACTTAATATGCATCGGTATTTTCGTTGGAAGAAACTGAATTCAGTATTGAACTATGTGGCAGACCAACAAAATTAGTGCAAAATTTTCTAGCACAGTTACGGATAGAAGAGAATACCAGTACATGTGGACGCCCTGGACTAGCTGCATGCACGAGGTAAAACTAAAATACACTAAGCTCGAATTTATCTGTCATCGCTTTGTTTAATCAATCAGGCCTATCAAAAAAACTTTGGTGATTAATTTATTGCCACGAATTCTGAATTTCATGTACGTGTCTGCGCAGGAGTGGTCACCAGTTGATATGATAATCAGTTTGGCATAAAAGTTAATCCATCTCAGGATGACAAATAAGTTAGTACATAGAAATTTTGGATTAGGCGGTGACCACTGTGAATTAGGGGCGTGCTTGCAAATTAATATAACTAAATGCCTTCGAATAAAAATAAGAAACCAATATGACGAGCTAATCACTATATGCTCTTGAAGTTAACATACGTTATTCAGTACAACTAGCCTGGCAAATTTAATTTTATTTGCACAAGATGTTACAACTAGCCTGCCAAAGTTAATCTTATTTGCACGATACCTAAAAGTAAGTTTTGGCTTTCAGATGACGCCTCATTTATTATATCTCCCTCTGTATCTATGAAACGGACAAAAGTTATCTAAAGCTAATTTGATTCATAGGTGGGGACGTAAGCAAGCATAGTACATAGTAAGTTAAAATTAGGGTTCATATTCATTTTGATTTTGTTTTACCTAGAGTACATAGTAGGTTAAAAATTGATGTCAACATCATAAACTTTTAGTCTTAAGTTATTGCAATAAACTTATATGGTATCGACATTTTTCATAATTATTATTGTTGGTGCAAAATTCAAATTTATCAAACTTGGTCTAATCAAAGAAATATACTAAACTCTAGAAGAACATGTATAATAAATTATAAATATTTTGCACAAAGCCCGTGCGGAGGTACGTAATGAAACCCCGCGCACTTGGTCAATGATGTTGGGCTGGGATTTATAAAGTTCCATCTCATTTTTTAATTATTATGTGGTTTGCTTTGATATTTACATTGTATTGTTCTTTGACAAATATGATGCACATGTTGCAGTTGAAGCAAATAACCAGAAAGGACAATAACTCTGTATTCCCTTATTGTCCACATCAGCACATTTTTTGTCCGCCGAGGTCAGCTCTTCAATGCAATTAATATTTAATGTATGCAGAGACCTCTCACTATTTTTAACGATATTGGTGCCCACAAAGCCTGACATGTCATATATATAGCCATCCATAATCAAGTATGTGGTTCCTACACATTATTTCCTGATCACAAACCTTAGTACATACATCAGATGCCATATCAATCATTCATATTAATATCTAAATTACCATATTATTCTATATGAAACCATTTGCATGCATTTAAATTGTCAACTAGAAGAGAATTCTTAAAGTTTTAACTATTATCTTTGATTTGCAGCCCGTGCGGATGCACGGGTTGTCGACTAGTGACTAATAATCCACTCTGGGATCGCTATCCAGCATGTCACCCAAAAGTATTAAGTTGCAAGCAACAGATCATCGCAATAAGCAAAGTGCATAATGTAAGCAATGTAGATAACACGAAGAAATCACACCGCTGTTTTCTCCCTAGTGGCAACATCACATCTCTAGCCTTAACCGTTCCTGTCACCGAACTCAGACAAAGAGAGGCATGAACCCACTATCTAGCATAAATACTCCCTCATACAACACTAACAATTACTCGGCCAAAGCAACCACTAGCATCGGAGATCATGCAAGATCATAGATGAAACACATAACTAAACAAAAGTAATGACTTCCACAATTCATCGGATCCATGCAAACATAATCATGTAGCAGTTACAAATAGATGATCTTGATCATGATAGGCAGCTCACAAGATCTAAACAATGGAGTACAAGGAGGAGAGACAACCATCTAGCTACTGCTATGGACCCGTAGTCCCGTGGTGGACTACTCACACATCACTCCGGAGGTAGGCATGATGGTGTAGATGCCTCCGGCATCGATTCCCCTCTCCGGCAGGGTGCCGGGAAGAGCTTCTAAACCCTCCCGAACTAGGGTTTGAGATGGCGGCGGCCTCGGACGTATTCTGTAGATTATGATCGTGTCTCCTCTGTTTTTAGGTCAGAGGAGAATTTATAGGAGAAGGGGCGACGCGAGGCGATGGACAGGGGCCCCAGGTGGGCCCCATACATGGCCAATGGGGGGAGCCGTGGCCAGGTGGCGTCTGGAGCCCCTGTGCCTCCCCTCCTGTCGTGGTATTGTCGAATCTAGTCTAGACAGGGGTGCCATCCGGCTAGGTAGAGAGGTTGGTGTATGAGATGTAGGCGATTCCGGTGATGGGATGAGCACGAGTTTACCCAGCTTCGGATCTCGCAACGGTGTTGAAACCCTACGTGCTGCTATGATTCACTATAAGGCAACAAGAGCCGATTACAATGAAAGTTAGAGCATACCCTAAGGCGTCCCTTAGGCCGGCTTATATAGGCGTCCGGACCTAGGGCTTGCAGGAAGAAACCTACCGACTAAGTTACAGAGTTCTACTCAAATCCGGCTTGGGCCTTGCCTTGGGAGCTAAGTCGACTACAATGCAGGCCGCCTTCTGGAACCTTCCCTTAGCCGGATGGGTCTCCTACGCTTCATCATACCGGGCCGCCCGGTAAGCCGGATTCGGCTTACCACCACTATGGGCCACCCTGGTATGCTGGCTTTTAGTCATCTTCGTGAAGGTACCTGTTCGGCATAACCCCAACACCTCCGGTTGTTCTTCGGGTTCCGTCTTCATTTCATATTGGAAATAATTCCCGTAAATTATGAGAGCAATCCGAGAAACTTCCCAGAACAACTTTTCTGAAACAAAAAGACAGGAGAAAACAGGAACTCACACTGGGCATCATGTCCATAGGTTAGTTCCATAAATCATGCTAAAATGATATTAAAACATTGTAAAAACATGTGGCACTGATATATAATCAAGCATGGAACATCAAAAATTATAGATACGTCAGTGACGTATCAGCATCCCCAAGCTTAACTCCTGCTCGTCCTCGAGTAGGTAAGTGATAACAAAATAATTTTTGAAGTGACATGCTACCAATCACAATCATGATCAACTAATCATGTAAAGCATATGAAATGAATGCAATTATCCAAAACAAAGGTTCATTGAATGAAACAAACAATGATTAACCAAGTAAAACATCTAAGCAAGAAGTAACTTAGAAAAGAACACTTTCAAGATTTAAAAGCATAACACTTGACAATGATTGATAACTCACAAAGCAATATTGATTCAACAAAGGAGTTTGGCCAACACAAAGGAAGATTTAAGTTTTCAGCAAAAGCTTCAACTTGCAACTTGTTTATCTCAAGATAAAGTCAATACAAAGTTTTCACAGTTAGACACAAAGATAAAATGAAGTAAAACATGAACCGAATTTGATACCAAGTGATTGCTTGAGGAGTTTACAAGGAAGAGGAAGACTGACTCAACATAAAAGTAAAAGAAAGGCCCTTCGCAAAGGGAAGCAGGGATTAGTCATGTGCTAGAGCTTTTTATTCTTTTGATTTTTTGAAAGAAGTAAAATAGTTTTGAGACATGCATGCTTTCGTCAACGACTTCATAGCAAAGAAACTAACTAGTCCCCCATAACAAGCAAGGCTTTTAGACTTGTGAGAGCGGCTGGTTTTAGAGGAACAAGTACATTCCTCTTTCTCCTTTGTTTCACCACTAACCAATGTTTGAGTTGATTTCTCAGATTTTCATTGTGCGGAGGATAATGGTTAGTTATATTTATATTTTGCTTAAGCCGCTCTCGGGTTAATTCAAGTGAGGACGTGAACCATCAACACCGGGTGAAAGGGGGGAAATGACCTTGCTTACCACAAGTTATAACCAACTTCTTACTGCTTCCTCATGAGCTTAAAAACAGGGGCACAAAAAGGAGAATTTCGAATATTTTAAAGATAGCACATGAAAAATTTACTTGGAGTGGCAGGGAAATACCACATGTAGGTAGGTATGGTGGACACAAAAGGCAAAGATTTTTGGCTCAGGGAGTTGGATGCACGAGAAGTATTCCCTCTCAGTACAGAATTTTTGGGCTTAGCAGGATATCAAGCAAACACATAACATCAACTTGGTTCAATGAATGACTACAGATATACATCATGCATAACCACTAGACTTCACACCATCTACCTTGTTAGCCAAACCAACTCTTTGCAAAAGAATATCTAGACTTTGAGAATACCAAGCAGGACAAGCACCACAATTTTAAAGCCTTGCGGTAATTCTTTACTAATCTATTCTTACTAGATGATCCACAATTTTAAGCATTAATCTACTTCATATCTCTAAACAATTGCCAAGTATCAAAGATTCAAGACAATGGTCTACAAGATTAAGCAGCACTTTTTACACTTCCTACACGATAATTTCCACTTAACCAAACACCAATCAACTTATTTGAAACAAAACAAAAAGGGTGAAGCAACATGAGCAAAAATTCCTATCTACAAAAGCTAACAGCTCTAAACAAGAGATGCTTGAAAACAAGAGCTAAAAGCATAAATAACAAAGGCTAAACACTCAACACATATAAGTGAAGCACAGGAGTGTATAATGAAAAAGCGGAGCGTGTCTCTCTCCCAAACAAGCATGCATGGATCCGAATTATTGCAAGGACCAGAAAACTAACACAAACAAACTGAAAGTAAAAACCAACCGACGCTCCAAGAACAGCACATAATGTGTAAAGGAATAAAAATATAGTACCATAAGAAAAACCGATGATTGTTGATGAAGAAGAGGATGCCTTGGGCATCCCCAAGCTTAGACGCTTGTAACTTCTTGAATATTTCAGAGGAGGGTCCATGGGGAGCCTCTCTAAGCTTAGGCTTTTGTTCCTTCTCGATCTTACTTCATCACCTCGCACATGGATACTTGAAAACCTCCTTCATGCAAAACTTATAGCAACTTCATTAAGGGGTTAGTACACAAAAACAATATCTTCCTTCAGTTCCAAAGCACATATCAAGAACTCATTATTTTTACAACATTAGCTACTGTCACAAAGGCCTAAGTAAGGCTCTAGCTTTGAAAAAGCTTCACTTTGCCTGCGAAAGAAGCAATGCAAAACTGAGAACAAAATCTGTCAAAAACAGAACAGACTGTAAAGATGAATTTTTTTGAGGCACTTCTGGACCTTAAATCAGAAAACCTAAAACTAGAGAAAGGTAGAAAAAACCCTGATGCTTGCTGTAAAAAAATTCAGCCACAGATGACTTTCTGCGATTTTTTGGATTTTTGAACAGTGAGGACGAGAAATCTGTTTCTGGACAGCAAACTCACAAATTAGTCTTCCTCTCGTTAGAGGCTATTCTTGGCACCAAAAACCAAAACAAAAGGATACAAGGGAGTTGTTACAGAAGTAACATCACCCAAAACTCAAAGAAACCAAAAAGAAACAGAAGGTAAAATAAAATGGGTTGCCTCCCATAAGCGCTTTTCTTTAACGCCTTTTAGCTAGGCAGAAAGGGCAAATTCAAGTTTTATCAATAGAACCAAGATCAAAATCATAAAGGACATCTTCAGAGGTAGAACTGGCACTACTAAGGGAATTGCTTGTTGAATCTTTAACTTTATCATTCTCAAGACCAGGATTTAGAATTTTAGTCTCTCCTATATTTAGTTCATTGGGGAGTTTTTCAATGATAACAGGAGAACTAAGCTTGTTTATTTTATTCGGTTTCAGTTCAGAAACCTTGGGGACATAGGTAAACTTAGATCCCTTTTCTGCTAGAACTTCCTTCTTTTTAATTTTAAGAGATGAAAAGTCACACCTATAGCTTCCATAATTTCTTCTAATTTACTAATTCTCAAATTTTGATCATCCTTCCCTTTATTGGTCTCAAGATTATTAATTCTTCTATTTATATGCTTTAAGGATCCCTCAATCTTGCTAGTACTATCAAGTAGCTTTTTATCTACTTCAGTTACCCAATTCATGCTTGAAATTTTTTCTCTAAAATATCAAGTCTTTCCACAACATGTTCCATTGTGGTTTCAGTTTTAGGCTCATTAGTTGGTGGAGTCCCAACTAGACTTTCAATGATGTTGTAAGCCTCAACTGAGGGAGTGCCTAGAAAATTTCCACCTGTTAAGGTATCTAGGACATACCTATACCAATTTGTGATTCCAACATAAAAATTTCTGAGAAAGATTGTATCTGAATATTTCTTTGTGGAACGGTGTTGAGAATCACTAATCCTATACCAAGCATCTTTTAAACTTTCTCCCCCTCTCTGTTTAAAAGTACGAACTTCAACTTCAGGAGACGGAGAAAAAGGAGTGGAACTAGCCATGATAACAAAGTAAACCGAATTAAGCAAGGTGCTGGAATTTTCAATTTTTTTGTGTGTTTTCAGTTTTAAAGCAAACAAAAGGCAAAACAAGGCTAACGAAAAATAAACTAGGCAAGACAATAACAAAGTAAAGTGAAAGGATGTGTGAAACTCCCCTAGCTGAAGCTTCCAAGTCCCCGGCAACGGCGCCAAAACGTCTGATGGCGTGTTGACGGGAAACTTGGTAGTTCGAGCAGTCTTCTACAAATCCCCGACAACGGCGCCAAACAACGTCTTGCTGATTGCTGTTGGGAAACCCCAAGAGGAAGGTATGAAGCAGCGTAGCGGAAGTTTTCTCTTGATTTCAAAACCAAGGTTATCAAACCAGTAGGACTTGGAGAAGGCTTAGCAAGGTGTCAATAGTGTCGTTTCTCGATTATTGACGTGGACCTGCACCCAATCACCAACAAACTACTTTGCCCCAACAAAACAGAGAGGTTGTCAATCTCTCCGGCTTGCCAAACACAAAGAATTAAATGTGTGGATGTAAAATATGATGAGGATGAAATATGACCAGCGAGCAAATGATGACAAAAAGCTATGAAAACGGTTGTAACCAATGTAGGAAAATAGGACCTGGGTCCACAGTTCACTAGAGGTGTCTCTCCAAAAGATATACATGATGGGTAAACAAATTACAGCATGGCAATTGACAGAATTGTAGGCGCACAACAAGGCTATCATAAAACAATATAGTTCACCGCTTCATCTAATATGGGCATTACGTCAAAATACATAGACCGTCATCCAACTGTATCTATGACTAATAATCCACTCTGGGATCGCTATCCAGCATGTCACCCAAAAGTATTAAGTTGCAAGCAACAGATCATCGCAATAAGAAAAGTGCATAATGTAAGCAATGTAGATAACACGAAGAAATCACACCGTTGTTTTCTCCCTAGTGGCAATAGCACATCTCTAGCCTTAACCGTTCCTGTCACCGAACTCAGACAAAGAGAGGCATGAACCCACTATCTAGCATAAATACTCCCTCATACAACACTAACAATTACTTGGCCAAAGCAACCACTAGAATCGGAGAGCATGCAAGATCATAGATGAAACACATAACTGAACAAAAGTAATGACTTCCACAATTCATCGGATCCATGCAAACACAATCATGTAGCAGTTACAAATAGATGATCTTGATCAGGATAGGCAGCTGACAAGATCTAAACAAGGGAGTACAAGGAGGAGAGGAGATGCCTCCAGCGTCGATTGCCCTCTCCGGCAGGGTGCCGGGAAGAGCTTCTGAACCCTCCCGAACTAGAGTTTGAGATGGCGGCGGCCTCGGACGTATTCTGGAGGTTATGATCGCGCCTCCTCTGTTTTTAGGTCAGAGCAGAATTTATAGGCGAAGGGGCGACGCGAGGCGATGGACAGGGGCCCCAGGTGGGCCCCATGCACGGCCAAGGGGGGCTGCGGCCAGGTGGCGTCTGGAGCCCCTGTGCCTCCCCTCCGGCTGTCCTCCGAGTTCCGTATTCGTTTCATATTAGAAATAACTCCCGTAAATTATGAGAGCAATCCGAGAAACTTCCCAGAACAACTTTTCTAAAACAAAAAGACAGCAGAAAACAGGAACTATCACTGGACATCTTTGTTAGCGCCCGTTTTTGGCAGGTACCAGGTTCAAGAGTCCTCAGGAGGAATGGCGACTCGTTGATGACCCGGCGTTGAGCCAGCCCGACATATTCTGGAGTCGGTTAGTGACAACCCGGATCACAGGTTCAAGTGCTTATTCGGAAGAACAGATGACTCGAAGGGAACCTGGGGTCATGACCCGGTTTTTCAGAACTCGGCATATCCAGAACCTGGTTTAACAGGACCCGGCGCAGGCTATTCTTGAAGATTCTTGAAGATTCCAGAAAGCCGCATCGGAGAAGCCGGACACGAGGAGA
Organism: Puccinellia tenuiflora; assembly: GCA_012064385.1. Taxonomy (NCBI): domain Eukaryota; kingdom Viridiplantae; phylum Streptophyta; class Magnoliopsida; order Poales; family Poaceae; genus Puccinellia; species Puccinellia tenuiflora. The sequence continues at coordinate 94,083 of QRDG01001574.1, forward strand.
ACTTAATGCTTGCCTAGCCCAAAAAGGAAGTCGGTGGCGCCAAAGGGAGTTCGGGTTCAACCCGGAAGGAAAAGGGGACTTTCCAGAAGAAGCCGGAGATGTCCAGCACGAGTCCGGCTAGGAGTCTTACCTAATTTAGAAGTAGAAATCGACCTATACCATGAGTTGTAATCCTTGTAGAAGTCCAAAACTTGTACGGGAAGTCCAGCCGCCTCACTATATATATGTAGGAGGTGACGGCCGATTGAAATTAAGCAAACAATCGACAAATCAATACAACCTCTACTTTTTACCCTCAAACCCTTGTTCCTGCTTCCGTTATTCGGCGACTTTTTGCAAGTTCATCGAATATCGACAACCGAGTTGAGAGCGGCCAAGTCCGGCTTAACTCAGCCAATTGTCGCCGGCTCCCTCCGACGGGGTCCCTCCCGAGGGGCTGGGGCATCTGGTTTCAAACGTGCCGAGTCTCTGTCTTGCGTATCGCGCTGAGACCCGGCCCCCCGCGGGGCGAGTTGCGGAGTATCTCCCCCGGCTCTGCGGGTACACGAGGATGTGTTCGTGTGACGCGTTTACATCGCAACACACTTTTTGGCGACTCCGCTGGGGACATCTCTAAACCTAAATCGGACAGCAATGACCGGTTCTAAGGCTACGGATCTGTCCGGCATCACCACCGACAACATCATCAAGCCTACTCTCAAGGACTTGTCGGAGGCACAACGCCAAGGTCTGGATGAGTGGAAGAAGAAGAGAAGTGAGGAATTCGAGGCGCTGCGACTCAAGCGGGAGCAGGAGGACGAGGAGTTGTACTTGGCCAGCTTCAAGTTAGATCGGCAAGGTGTAACCGCGCCGATCAAGGAGCCGGAATATGTACCTCTGAACGTTGGCACCGACACACCCGCTGTAAGTAACAGTGTCTTTACTTCTGAGCAGTTGGCCGAGATTCAATTCCATGTTTCACAAGGTACAAATACTGTTTATAATGCTGTCATGGAACTTGATGCTGCTAAGAAAAACACCATCCAAGGCCAAACATCGGACACACAACCGATGAGCCCAAACAGGGAAAACCGGGTTGTCAATGCATTACCCTGTCCGACTCTGATCCGAAGTTTACCCTACCCGGCAGGTCAGACAGGACCAGCGGTGCAATTTCCGGGACGCGAGTCAGTGCCGAATTCAAATTCGGCTCCTTGGATACAAGCCGGCCCTGTGACCAATTCTGCTCTTGTGCCGGGTCAATCGGCCAATGGGGACGATTTGCTGGTCGAGTTCCAGAAGAGGTTAGATCAGATAGCTTATGATAGACTCGGGATTATGCCAAAACATAGAACCTACGTTAAACCCTATCCTGAGTATTTCGATCTGCAACCTTACCCACCTGGCTATAGAGTCCCTAAGTTTTCTAAATTCAATGGGGTGGATAATAAATCGACATGGGAGCACATTAGTCAGTACTTGGCTCAATTAGGCGAAGCTAATCATGATCACATCAAAGTCCGCTTGTTCTCTTTATCGTTGACCGGGGTTGCTTTTTCTTGGTATTCGGCTTTAGCTCCTAACTCTATACACACTTGGTTTCACTTGGAGCGAAAGTTTCATGAGCACTTCTATGCTGGTGAGGTCGAATTAAAACTGTCCCATCTTACATCGGTTAAACAGAAGCATGATGAATCGGTATCTGATTATATCAAGAGATTTAGAAATACTAGAAACCGATGTTATAGCTTGGCGATAACCGAGAGAGATATGGCCGACTTAGTTTTTAACGGGCTGAGAACGTATCTGAGAGAGAAGCTAGAAGGACACGAGTTCTCTTCTGTTGGTCAAGTTCAGGAGAAAGCTTTGGCTCATGAAAGCCGAGTCAACGAGTCCAAAGACTCGCATCGGATGAGCAGGAGTCGGCTTAACGCTATCGAATATGATGCCGACTCCAGTGATGAAGCCGATGTTTACGTAGCCGAGTTTGTTTGGCCGAGTAAGGCCAAACCCTATATGTGTGATGACTTAAAGCCGATTCGTAAGAATCGGGATGATGAAGTTAAATGTACTTTTGACGTAGGCAAATGTGACAGGATATTTGATGCCTTGTTAAAAGACAAAGTGATCCGAGTTAATCATGTTATGTCGTCGCCTGATGAATTAAGGAGACGTGCATATTGCAAATATCACAATTCTTTCTCTCATGCTACTAATGATTGCAATGTCTTTCATCGACAGATTCAATCGGCCCTCAATGATGGACGATTAAGTTTTGCTGGCATGGCCATTGACACACAGCCGTTCCCAATGAACGTGCTTGATCTCGAGGGAAAGAAAGTACTTCTTCGGCCAGAAGCGGCCGAAGCCGCTAATAAATCTAATGTGGTTATTGGTGAGCCCAGGAAAGGAGCCGGCGTCAAGGAAGCAAGGAGAGAAGTCAGGTTGACCCGGCAACCCGACGGAAAGGAGGTTATCAGAATCACTATCAGGAATTCCATACTCGGGGGGCAACAACCACAAGCAAGAGAACCCGGAAACCGGAATCCGGAACTCGGGGGGCAACCTCGGTTCATGAAGCCCAAGAAATCGGAGGTCGGCAAATGGAATATGAATCAAGCTGAGTACAAGGCAAAGAAGATCAAGCCGACTTTCGATATGTTGCTGAACAAGTACGTGCGCCAGGCCGGGTCTAAAGTAACCCGGCAATATGGAAAGCGACCGAGGTCACCATCCACCGAGAGGAGTCACCGATACCAGGAGTCGGCCGGGGAGTCCAAGCGTCAAGTGACTCGGCAAATGACGCAGAGCCGACTCGTATATCCCGGTGAATCCTCATACTGGCGAGTCAAGGAGCAAGGAGCCAAGGCAACCAGCATGGAGAAGAGGCTGGTTCCAGAGAAGTCATTGGTCATTGGGACACACGTGCTGAAGCTAAAAGACCCGGTTGTAGAGCCGACAGATGATAAGCCGATACTTGCTATCGTGCCTAAAATAGTATCTAGTAACCATGAAGCCGGGTCCAGCCAAACCGAGGTAGCCAAGCCCCGGGATCCAAAATATACTCAGCCAAAATGGTGTCCGTCGGGTATAACGAAAACACAGAAGCGGAAACTGCAAAGGGCAAGGAACCGGAGTCGGTAAATGAAGACCCGGTAGAGGACTTGGCGATTGACGAGTCGGCGAATCTAATGGATGAAGAGTTACTGGACTATGAGAGCACGCCGACTCGGGTAGGTATGGATATTAACATGGTATATTATTTGCCTGCTGAATTCCGTGCTGCAGAGGAAGAAGGTGAAGTAGCACAGCTCAACCTTGGACCCAAGAATGCCGTCTTCGAGAAGCCTGAGGGGCCGGTGAAGCACCTAAAACCTTTGTATGTCAGAGGACATATCAACGGGAAGCCGGTCACCAGGATGATGGTTGACGGAGGCGCTGTGGTAAACCTGATGCCGTATTCTGTCTTCAAGAAATTACAATTGGAGGATGAGGATCTTATGAAGACGAACATGGTGCTGAACGGGTTCGAAGGGGGAGAAGGAGTTGAGGCCAAAGGAGTCATTAGCCTGGAGCTAACCGTGGGAAGCAAAACTTTGGCCACTGTGTTCTTTGTTGCCGAGGTGCAAGGAAATTACAATGTGCTACTTGGACGAGATTGGCTCCATGCAAATCAATGTGTGCCATCTACCATGCACCAGCAACTCGTACAATGGATCGATGACGAGATTGAAGTCGTTCATGCTGATAACTCGGCATGCATTGCTTTAGCCGAGTCTATTGCTGACTGGCAACACTCCAATGCCACATGTCTTTCGGGACGTGATCTATCCGGGTTCGATTTCCTGAGTGCTACCAGGGACGGATTCGTGCCAGTATCCTTAAAGCCGGTTGGAAGCAATCGGCTACGTCTCAAGTAAATGGATCCCAACAATGATGAGTGGCTGCAGAAGCGTCTGGACAAGTATCGGGCAGAGAGGAGCGATATGTGTGAAGCAATTGAAGAACCAGACGACATGGACAAGTTGGGACAAGGTTTTACGTCGGCCGACCCGCTCGAAGAGGTGGACATTGGGGATGGCACTATTCCTAGGCCGACATTTGTAAGACAAATTCTAGGAGCCGATTATAAATCCGAGTTAATCGCGCTAGTCAAGGAGTATGTGGACTGCTTTGCTTGGGAGTACCACGAGATGCCCGGGTTAAGCCGAGAGCTCGTCGAGCATCGGTTACCAATAAAAGCCGGCTTCAGGCCATATAAACAGCCGGCTCGTAAATTCAACCCGGCAATATATGACCGGATCAAGGAAGAGATTGGCCGGCTCCTGAAAGCTAACTTCATCCGGCCTTGCAAGTATGCTGAGTGGGTTTCCAACATTGTGCCGGTCGAGAAGAAAGGATCTGGTAAGATCAGGGCATGCATAGATTTCAGAGATCTAGATCGAGCTACGCCCAAAGATGAATATCCCATGCCAATAGCCGATATGCTTATCAATGATGCCTCTGGACACAAAGTCATCAGCTTTCTAGACGGGAATGCGGGGTACAATCAAATATTCATGGCCGAAGAGGACTCGGCTAAGACAGTGTTTCGCTGCCCCGGGTTCGTTGGTTTATTCGAGTGGACAGTGATGACCTTTGGGTTGAAGAATGCTGGTGCTACATATCAAAGAGCGATGAACTTAATATTTCATGATCTTCTTGGAGTCGTGCTGGAGGTGTACATTGATGACGTAGTTGTCAAATCGGATGGCGAGGAAAATCATTTGGCCGATTTACGACTCGCGTTTGAGATAATGAGGAAGTACGGGCTCAAGATGAATCCTTTGAAATGTGCCTTTGGCGTGTCGGCTGGAAAGTTCCTCGGTTTTATCATACATGAAGCTGGCATAGAGATTGACCCGGCTAAGATTGAAGCTATCCAGAAAGTACAGGCGCCGACTTGCAAAAAGGACATGCAGAAATTCCTAGGCAAGGTAAATTATTTGAGAAGATTTATTACTAACTTGTCAGGGAAAGTTGATGCATTCACACAGATCCTTCGGCTCAAGAATGATGACGAGTTCACCTGGGGGGCAAGACAGCAAGAGGCATTCGATAGAATAAAAGCCTGTTTGTCTAAACCTCCAGTTCTGAGAAAGCCGACTCGTGGTCTACCGTTTCGGCTTTACATTGCAGCCGAGGAAAAGGTGATTGGAGCCGCCTTAACTCAAGAAGCCGAAGGACAGGAGTATGTCATTACATATCTGAGTTGACGACTGCTAGATGCCGAGTCCAGGTACAGCTTTGTAGAAAGGTTGTGCCTATCTCTTTATTTTGCCTGCACCAAGTTGCGCCATTATCTTTTATCTGGTGAGTGCAAAGTCTTTAGTCAAACCGATGTCATCAAGCACATGATACATAGGCCGATTCTCAGTGGACGAATTGGCAAATGGGCGTATGGATTGATTGAATATGATTTGGCTTATGAACCTCTCAAGTCCATGAAACGCCAGATTGTAGCCGACTTCATCGTCGAGCATCGGGTTGACCTGGAGCAAGAAGCCGACTTAAATATTGTGTCGGCTGTACCGTGGAAACTTTATTTTGACGGCTCAGTTTGCAGTGGTGGACAAGGAGTCGGCATTGTGTGTGTTTCACCCCACGGTACTAACTTTGAGGCCTCTTGTCGTCTGGATTATTTTTGTACTAACAATGAAGCCGAATATGAAGCTCTTCTATTCGGGTTAGAAATTTTGAAAGATGCAGGGGTAACTCATGTCGAGGCATATGGCGATTCACTGCTTATCGTACAGCAGGTGGCCAAGATTTTCCAATGTAACAGTGGATCACTCAACACATACCTCGACAGGTGCCTGGATATTATATCAACTCTGGATTATTTTTCCATATCTCATGTTTCCAGGCAGGACAATTGGCTCGCCAATAATTTGGCACAGCAGGCATCGGGCTATCATGTCAGCAGAGGAGTATTTTTTATAACAGAGAAGCCGATGCTAGCTGTTGGCAATGATTCGGAAATTGAAGGGAAAGCCGAGTCATCAAACTCAGGAGATGAAGGGAAAGCCGATTTATCTAATTCGGTTCCGGAAGAACTTGGCGAGACTCGGTCAGCTGATTGGAAGACACCTATTATCAATTATCTGAAGGATCCGAGTCAGAGAACCGAGAGGGCTATTCGGCGGCTTGCTTTCAAATATACTCTGGTAGATGATGAGTTGTATCGCCGAACAGTTGATGGGCTTCTTCTTAAATGCCTAGATGAAGATCAATCTCGGATCGCCATGGGAGAAGTCCATGATGGATTATGCAGGACACATCAGTCGGCTCATAAGATGAAGTGGATGCTCAGACGAGCCGGGTTCTATTGGCCGACGATGATCAATGACTGCTTTCGATACTACAAGGGATGTGAAGCGTGCCAGAGATTCGGGGATATCCAGCTAGCACCGGCTTCACTTCTTAACCCGGTAATAAAGCCGTGGCCTTTTAGAGGGTGGGCATTGGATTTCATTGGCATGATTAACCCGGCCTCATCCAAAGGGCATCGGTTCGTGCTGGTTGCTACTGATTATTTCACCAAGTGGTCCGAAGCAGTACCCCTCCGGAATATGACCCACAAAGAGGTAATCCAATTTGTTACGGAGCATATTGTTCACCGATTCGGTATTCCGCAGACTCTCACTACAGATCAAGGCACCTCCTTCATGGCCAAAGAGGTGAAACAGTTTGCCGAATCACTTGGGATCAAGATGCTCAGTTCATCTCCATATTATGCTCAAGCCAATGGACAAGCCGAATCAAGCAACAAGATTCTGGTTAGGTTGATCAAGAAGAAAGTACATGACTACCCAAGGAGGTGGCATGAGGTACTGTCCGAGGCATTGTGGGCTCACCGAATCTCAAGGCATGGTGCAACCAAGGTAACTCCTTTCGAGTTAGTTTATGGACAAGAGGCCGTTTTACCGATAGAAGTGAATCTGGCTGCTTTGAGGTTCGCTAAGCAAAATAAGTTGTCGGCTGGGGACTATCACAATTTGATGATGGACAACATTGATGAAGTAGCCGACAAACGTATCAAGGCATTGAAGGACATAGAAAAGGAGAAGTTGCGGGTAGCAAGAGCTTACAACAAGAGAGTCCGGATTAAGAATTTTCAAATCGGCGACTTGGTCTGGAAAGTTATATTACCAATCGGTTCAAAGAGCCGAAAATTCGGTAAATGGTCACCGAGTTGTGAAGGGCCGTTCCGAGTCATTAGAATTGTACCCGGCAACTCATATTTAGTGGAAACATTGGAGGGTAGCATATTACCTCGAGCTATCAATGGGAAATAATTGAAGAAATTCCACCCAAGTGTGTGGCAAACTGCGTAAGCTACACATATGGCCGATGAGCTTAAGCATCGCCCTTAGATCAAATCTTCTACATTGTACATTTTCTAGTACGCAAGCTCTACTAGAAAACAGGGGGGCATGTGTTAGCGCCCGTTTTTGGCAGGTACCAGGTTCAAGAGTCCTCAGGAGGAATGGCGACTCGTTGATGACCCGGCGGGGAGCCAGCCCGACATATTCTGGAGTCGGTTAGTGACAACCCGGATCACAGGTTCAAGTGCTTATTCGGAAGAACAGATGACTCGAAGGGAACCTGGGGTCATGACCCGGTTTTTCAGAACTCGGCATATCTAGAACCTGGTTTAACAGGACTGCAGGCTAGACTTGAAGATTCTTGAAGATTCCAGAAAGCCGCATCGGAGAAGCCGGACGCGAGGAGAACTTAATGCTTGCCTAGCCCAAAAAGGAAGTCGGTGGCGCCAAAGGGAGTTCGGGTTCAACCCGGAAGGAAAAGGGGACTTTCCAGAAGAAGCCGGAGATGTCCAGCACGAGTCCGGCTAGGAGTCTTACCTAATTTAGAAGTAGAAATCGACCTATACCATGAGTTGTAATCCTTGTAGAAGTCCAAAACTTGTACGGGAAGTCCAGCCGCCTCACTATATATATGTAGGAGGTGACGGCCGATTGAAATTAAGCAAACAATCGACAAATCAATACAACCTCTACTTTTTACCCTCAAACCCTTGTTCCTGCTTCCGTTATTCGGCGACTTTTTGCAAGTTCATCGAATATCGACAACCGAGTTGAGAGCGGCCAAGTCCGGCTTAACTCAGCCAATTGTCGCCGGCTCCCTCCGACGGGGTCCCTCCCGAGGGGCTGGGGCATCTGGTTTCAAATGTGCCGAGTCTCTGTCTTGCGTATCGCGCTGAGACCCGGCCCCCCGCGGGGCGAGTTGCGGAGTATCTCCCCCGGCTCTGCGGGTACACGAGGACGTGTTCGTGTGACGCGTTTACATCGCAACAATCTTGTTAATAGGTTAGTTCAATAAATCATGCCAAAATGATATAAAAACATTGTAAAAACATGTGGCACTGATATATAATCAAGCATGGAACATAAAAAATTATAGATACGTCGGAGACGTATCAATTTACCATGAGTCACCAACTATGTCGAGATCAAGAACGAGCTCGCTCGCCAGGACTCAGTGGATGCACTTGAAGAAGCAAGGGAGTTAGCCCTCGAGAGATCTGCAGTTTATCAACAGGACTTAAGACGATATCACGCTCGCCGAATCAGGAGTCAGACTTTCTAAGAAGGAGACTTAGTACTTCGCCTAGTCCAAAGTAAGGAAGGGATGTACAAGTTATCTCCACCTTGGGAAGGACCGTTCGTGATTAGCAAGAACTTGCACAATGGGTTGTACTATCTAATGGATGTGCGAGAGCCAGCAAGGGAGAGTGAAGGAGCTGACACAGCTCATACCATGGACCCTTATGCAGAGGCAAAGAGGCCATAGAACATAGCACAGTTACGTCCCTACTATAGTTGAAATCCTTTAAGCAAATTGTAAAAGTTAGCAAAGAGCCCAGAGAGCTATGCAACATTGTAACACATTTATTATGATCAAGGGAATGAAGCCGGCTTCTCTACAGTAAGAGTTTTTGCCGAATCACTTAGTATGTGCGCTTTATTTTGTTAACTTTGATCATAAGGTCCTTGGGGGCTTGTCTTTCAGAAAAATTCAAGCTTTAGAATCTTGGACCTGGCAAAAGCCAACTTGTTACTGATTTTAACTGATAAGTTAGATGCAGCTCGCACAATATGGCTAGCCTAAAGGCATGACTTGTTTCGAACTCCTATGAGGCCTAAAAGGACTTAGGAGGTCACGATCTTGTCAGAGCAAACTATTAGCACGGTCATGCGATGCCTACTTATTCAGATTAAAATCAGAAGGGTTATAAGAACCAAAAAGACTTGTATTAAAAGGACACCAGTATATCCATAACATAAAAGCAAAGTTGACAAATATTCCAGCATCAAAAGCATGAGTTTTTACAACCAGCTACCAAATAAGCCGAACAAGCGGCATAAGTTAAGCATTATAGTTCAATAGTCGTCCAATGAGTTTTCCTTCTACGCAGGAGTTGGACCGGCAGTTGGAGTTTCTTCGGCTTGAGTGGAGGAGTCCTTCGCCACAGCTTTATCAGCAAGAGGAGTATTGGCCGCAGTCCCTTGACCCGAGCTCTGCGGGACAGACGAGCTCTTCGTAACTTGCGCAACTCCTTCTTCTTGTTGCTGGGAGCCACCGCCATCCTCTAGATGAACTCGACCAGGAGTCGGAGCAGCGGGAGTTGACAGTGATGGACCAGCAAAAGTTGTTGCACCAGCACTCGCATGAGATGGACGTGCAAAGTCTACTGCCCGAGGAGTAACCGACGCAGCTCTCTTGTTGTCCGCATCATAGTGGTGACTCCACAAGTCAGGATGCATCTTGGCGACGATGTCACAGGAGAAAGGTCGGGCGTCCACTTCCCGAGCCTTGAAGTCCTCTTTGGTAAAGGGAGAGCCGTCTTCATGCTGCTCCGGCTTCCCCAAAGTTAGCAGAGCCGGCTCCATCACATTTGGATAGTAGCTATGGGCCAGAGCAAGAACTCGGATTGCTGCTCGCCGCAAGGAGGATTGTTTCCACGCCAAGACATACCCAGGATCCCAAGACAACTCCTTTACAAGCTGGTCCGGTTTGGAAGGACACTGAACCTTGGGGTGCAGGTACCTAACGATCGCACGAGCGCCCTCTTGGAGTCCATGACAATAATCTAGGAGCTCGTTCATATGGTTGTCGATTGATAATTTTAATTTTGGAGAAGTTGGACCTGGCAAAGAGAGAAGGGAAACAGGTCAGAAGGTGATACTTCAAAGAAAACAATCAAGCAAGCACAAGGAAGAGAGTGTTGCTAACCAAATATCCGTTGGTTCATCGCTCTGACGCCCTTGCGGCAGCAGTCCAAGCCGATATTTAAGTCCTTAATGGCCTTTTCAGCAATTTTCTTGGTATTGGCGGCTTCTTTCTTCACGTCCTCTAGCTCGGTACAGACGTTTTTCTAGTCCTCCTCAAGCTGGAGGGAGTGTTCTTTTTCAGAGAGGGCAGCCCTGGCGGAAGCAGCCGCCTTGTCCTCAAGTTCTTTCATGTCTCTCTTCATTTGAGAGATAGTATTCCGCAAGTACAACATCAACAAGTTCAGAGCTCAGTTCAAGAGGTAGCTCCAAGTCGTCAAAATTAACAACTTGGCGCTTGGAGGCTTGATACGTGTCAAACGTATCTATAATTTTTGATTGTTTCATGCCACTTTTATACCTTTGACACTTGTTTTCATACTAAGTTTATGATTTAATTTGACTAACCTATTAATAGTTGCAAAAGTGCACAATGTTCTTGTTTTACACTTTGATGTGTAGGAATCACTTGCAAATTGGCAAAAACGCAAAAGGAGCCTTGTTGGAGGTGGACTCTGACTTTCCTGAAATCTGTCCTCCTCCTCCTTCCTTACAGATTTCAGAGATTGACAGTTTTAGACCAGAATACGATGTCAACTGAAAATCAATTTGCCTGCAACGTTGTGGGAAATTTCCATATCTTTCATTTAAGCCCAAGAACAGCCCAATCGGAGGTCCTTAGCTCCGGGAATCCCCGTTTTACTGAAGGTCAAATATCTGATTACGGGATTCCGAAAGTTGGTGACGTGATTGACTCCAACTCTTACCAAACTTGGAGGATTCGACCAAGCCACGACTTTGGGACCACATTAAGGATATGAGAGGTCCCTAGGAAGGTTCTAGAGGTGCCCAAGAGCCATTGGATCAAGGGGTCATCCATCGGAGGGCCAGGAAGCATTGCCTCCACCTATATAAAGAGAGGAAACCCTAGTTTTGGGGGCAGCCACCAAAAGCCACGAATTTGCCTCCCCCTTGGCCCTCATGTACAAGGGGGAGGGCTCCTCTACAACACCAAGAAGTCATGGAGGAAGGGGGTTAGGGGGCGGTGCTCCCCCTTGGCCGGCCGGCCGCCGCCACGAGCCGCCGCCGCCGCCGGCCGCCCGCGCCGCCTCCGCCTTGCCCTTTCCTCCATGGCCGCCGCCTTCACCGCCATCTCCATCGACAATTCCTCCATAGCTACAGCGGTCCACTCTCTCACAAACCTCTGTAATCCCCTATGTAAACATGGTGTTTGATGCTACAAAATATTATCCTATGATCTATGTCATGTTTATGTAGTTCCTTGTTGTCTTATGGTTGAATTATTGAATGTATTTGGTTGATTCGAGTTGCATGTTGATATGGTATAGTCCTATGGTGCCCATTATATACTTGCGCGCGTGGATAACATCATAGGGTTTGTAGTATGTGAAGGAGGCCGGGGGGGTACGGCTGCCGGAGTGACAGAAACCTAAGCCCCATCCGGTTTTTGACATTGTATGGGATAAAGAGGACCTTATGATTTTAATGCTATGGTTGGGTTTTTACCTTAATGAATGTTAGTAGTTGCGGATGCTTGCTAATGTTTCAATCAAATAGTACATGTAATCACAAGTAGTTGAGAACGTGTATGCTTTGCCTCTCTCACATAGAAAACTGCATCGAAGACGATGAACCGAATAACTTCACTAATTAATTATGAACAATTCCGCCACGCCTTCCACCACTTTTCCACACTCATGGTTCTGTTATTTATGGTCTTTTAGTATACTTCATTGCTGCAGCAACTAACTTTTGTCTTCTTGATCTTTATTATATTGCAAAACCATCCTTTCATACCCGTTTTATTCCTATAGTTTTATTTTCTAGATAGAGCAAATGTTTGGTGTGCATAGAGTTGTGTCAATGGTTGATAGAACTTGAGAGAATATTAATCCTACCTTTATCTCCTCATTGGGTTTGACACTCTTATTTATCGAAAAGGCTACAAACGATCCCCTACACTTGTGGGTTATCAAGACCTTTTCTGGCGCCGTTGCCGGGGAGCAATAGCGTGGGGTGAATATTCTTGTGTGCACTTGTTTGCTTTATCTCTAAGTAATTTTTACTTTCAGTTGTAAGTTGTTTTCTATCTTAGTATGGATAGGGAGCACGAATTACAAAAAAAATAGTTCTACTTGTTATCTAAAACTTTTTCAAAAAGAGAAGTGATTGGAAAGATGAGTAATGGTTAAGTGGGGGTCGACCTTGAACACTTGTGTTCATGCCTATGAAACCAAACCAAATCTTTTCATGCAAGCTTCTCAGCTAAAAACATGTATATATTGTGTATATACCACTGTAATATAAAAATAAAATGTATTTATGACTTCTAGTTTATTTATGATGCAAGTTTGTTGCTTTGCTGTCCAGAAACAGATTATGTGCGCCTGTTGCGTGAAATTCCTAAAATCACCAGAATTTTATATTTTTCTGATAGTTTTAGACAGCAAGCCTGATACTTTTTTCTATCTTTCGTTAGTTTTGAGTTTTCTGATTTGAGCTACAGAAGTGCCTCGAAAAAATCGATCTTCACAGACTGTCCAGTTTTTGACAGATTGTTGTCTTTATTTAGTATGGTGCTTATACTCGATGTTTATAATCTTTATTTGATCAATAGAAGTTATAAATTGTTTAGTATACAGTAGATAATATTGAATTGAGGTCTTACAACTTGCCAATGCTTGGACATGAGTGGATTTTATTTAATGAGCACTAACCCTACTAATGAGTTTTGTGAAGTTTTATGTGGATGTAGTCTATAAGATCGAATCAATATGGTGATATGAGACGAACGATAAGGTACAAGAACTCAACCTTGGGGATGCCCAGGGGCACCCCAAGAACATATTCAAGAAGATACAACCATTTAAGTTTGGGGATGCCCGAGCCATCCCTTCTTATTCATCAACAAATATCAAGTTGTCTCGTTCATGATCTATATTACTCATATTGTCCTTATATAATAATTGTATGCATGTGGACTTTTGTAAGAATTTTTATTGTGACAGCTATATTATTAAAATTTTCTTATGATGCTACTGAAAGTTATTATGAGAGAGGAAAGCATGGTTCTAAATATCTCATAGTATTTAGTCTCCTCTCTTTATGTTGAAAGTTTTGAAGTTGCATTTGTTTTGCCCTCTTATGCTAGTCACATTATGTTTCAATGATTTATTTTCTTACAAGATTACTATTCATAGGAAGAGGGTTAGATTTAAATGTGTTTGAAATTTGCTCCTTGATGCTCTCCTTATTATTTCAACTCTTAATCTTATGAGAGCATCATTAAAATAAGCCTAGCTAAAAGGCAGTAAAGAAAAGCGCTCATGGGAGGCAACCCATTTTATTTTTACTTTCTGTTTCTTTTTGTTTTTCTTTGTGTTTGGGTGTTGTTGCCTCTATAGCAACTCCCTTGTATCCTTTTTGTTTCGGTTTTTGTGTCAAGAATAGCCTCTAATGAGAGGTAAGTTAAAATTTTGAGTTGCTGTCCAGAAACAGATTTCTGTCTGTCACCATACGAAATTCTAAAAAATCACAGAACGTTATATTAGACTGCAAATTTTTTACAGTAAGAGTCAGAGTTTTGTCTAACTTTCATTAGTTTTAAGTTTTCTGATTTGAGGTGTCCCAGTATCCCGAAAAAAAATCATCTTTACATTCTGCTCTGTTTTTGACAGATTCTGTCTTTGTTCTTACATCGCTTCTTTTACGGGCAAAGTGGAGTTCTTTTGATCCCGGAGCATCACTTAGATCTTTGTGGCAGTAGCTAATGTTTAGGAACAAGTTCATTTAATTTGTTAAGTGAGAACTGAAGGTGGATTATTTTGTTTGAGAACTAACCCTCTAATGAAGTTTATTAGAAGTTTTGTGTGAAGAAAGTTTTCAAGTATTCAAGAGCGAGGTGATGGAGTAAGATCAAGAAGGGATAAAAGCTCAATATTGGGGAGGTTCCCATGGACCTCCTCTGAAATATACAAGAAGTCATAAACGTCTAAGCTTGGGGATGCCCAAGGCATCCCCCTTCTTCATCGACAATCATCAGTTTTCACCTGTGGTACTATATTTTTATGCTTTACATATTATGTGCTATTCTTGGAGTGTCGGTTTGTTTTTACTTTCCGTTTGTTTTTGTTTTGCCCTATGGTCTTTTAGTTTACCAAAAATAAAGTACCAAGTTTTACCCATTTGGTTTTAGTTGATGCATAATTAAAAAGTGGTTTTTCCGTTTTCAGTATTTTCTGTTCACTGCCCTATTTTTCATGTTTTACTGGAAGCTCGAAATGTCACAAAAAATTTACAGAGAAAGTATATACTAATCCTCTGTGCGCTTAAAAATTGGCGAAAATTTCAGAGACGTTTAAGCTTACTTAAAAATTATGTTTTCCAGCTACTGTTTTTCTGGACAGATTCTGACTTTTGTTGCAAAAGTGGCCTCTTTGCGTTTTCATTTGATTCTTTTTGGATCTCATCCATTATTTTAAAGTTGGCCACTTAAGCAACCTCCCTGTAACTTGAAAACAAAATTTGTTTTAGTTTAATGGCAGCACTTTGGAAATGTTATCTTTAATATACTAATGTCTAACCGTAGAAAAAGAATGGGAGAGTTTTTGTGTTGAATTTTTTCACAGGGAATGAAGGAACATCAAATTGAGAAATATCCAAGATTGGTCAAAACCATAAGCTTGGGGATGCCTTTGCATCCCTCTACATCAACAACCTCTCGGTTTGCAAACCTTCAAACTTTGTTTTTTGAGCAACATAGAAACTTGCATATACTTGGAGCGTTTGTATCTTAATTTATTATCTATTATATCTTTGTGTTAGCATCATGCACCATCACAATAATGAGCTGATTGTTATATCTTTTATCTATGCCCTTTCTGGAGAGTTGATTGGGGTTTTATTTGGTTGGTTAGTTATTTGTTTAAACTTAAAAATGATGTGTGTATAATGTTGCTTCGTAGTTCATGTTTTCTAATGGTTAGTCTCAACTAGCTAAGAGGGTATAATATGTTTATTTTGATGTTAACATGCGTTATTTTGTTCATAATGTAGAATGGTGAAGTGGGATCCTCCTCCAAAAGATTTATTCGGATTGACTTGGCACATGTTCACACATGTTGAAAGACTAAAAATACAGTCTGTTATGCCTTAACGGTTTATTGTACTTTAGAATTGAAGAACCTCTCTTATGTTTTATTGATTAAGTATTTTGTCGCAAAGCATGATTATGGAAGTAATGCTCAAATTTGGTCGCTTTCCCATCTTTTGCTAGCCTCCACTTGCACTTGGTGTAATGGTCCATCCGTGCATCCAAATTCCGTAAGACAAAGTATTCCAGCTGAGTCCACCATATCTACCTGTGCATGGTATTTCTTGCCATTCCAAGTAAATTTGTCCGTGCTACCTTTAAAATATTCAAAATACTCCTTTTGTGCCTCTGTTTTTTAAGCTCATGAGGGAGCAGTAGAGAGCTAGATATAACTTGTGACGAGCAAGGTCATTTCCCCCCTTTCACCTGGTGTCGATGGATTACGTCTTCACTTGAATCAATCCGAGAGCAGCTTAAGCAAAATATAAATATAACTCACCATTCTCCTCCACACAATGCAAATCTTAGAAATCAGCTCAAACATTGGATAGTGGTGAAACCAAGGAGAAAGAGGAATGTACTTGTTCCTCTAAACCTGCTGCTCTCACAAGTCTAAAAGCCTTGCTTGTCATAGGCGACTAGCTAGTTTCTTTGCTGTGAAATCGTTGACGAAAGCATGCATATCTCAAAAAAAAATTACTTCTGATCTATAGAAAATAAAAAGCTCTAGCACATGACTAATCCCTGCTTCCCTCTGCGAAGGGCCCTTCTTTTATGTTTATGTTGAGTCGTCATACTTCTTTGAGCACCATCTTATAGAGCATTGCTATCATTCTGAGTATAATGTGCTTTGTCCCAAAGTCTTAATGACTGGAGCATGTTTGAGATTCTATACCATTTCTGAAAAACTTTACTCCTAGTCTCTGTTTAATATCTCAAGAGGTGCCCGACATTTATGTTTTTCTCTACTAAAGGGGCAAGCGAGAGGCCACTCTACCATGCTTTATTATGATCATTATAATCTTGTTAATGTTTATAATTTCATATTATTAACTCCTAGTTCGTTGTTATCTTTTCATTAGCTAACACAATTGCTTAAGTTTCATTATCTATATAGCATTTGTCATGCATTTTATGAAGACATGATCCTAGCATTCAACATCAAAAATTATTTTTTTATCATTTACCTACTCGAGTACGAGTAGGAATTAAGCTTGGGGGTGTTGATACGTGTCAAACGTATCTATAATTTTTGATTGTTTCATGCCACTTTTATACCTTTGACACTTGTTTTCATACTAAGTTTATGATTTAATTTGACTAACCTATTAATAGTTGCAAAAGTGCACAATTTTCTTGTTTTACACTTTGATGTGTAGGAATCACTTGGAAATTGGCAAAAACGCAAAAGGAGCCTTGTTGGAGGTGGACTCTGACTTTCCTGAAATCTGTCCTCCTCACAGATTTCAGAGATTGACAGTTTGAGACTAGAAGACGACGTCAACTGAAAATCCATTTTCCTGCAACGTTGTGGGAAATTTCCATATCTTTCATTTAAGCCTAAGAACAGCCCAATCGGAGGTCCGTAGCTCCGGGAATCCCCGTTTTACTGAAGGTCAAATATCGGATTACGGGATTCCGAAAGTTGGTGACGTGATTGACTCCAACTCTTACCAAACTTGGAGGATTCGACCAAGCCACGACTTTGGGACCACATTAAGGATATGAGGGGTCCCTAGGAAGGTTCTATAGGTGCCCAAGAGCCATTGGATCAAGGGGCCATCCATCGGAGGGCCGGGAAGCATTGCCTCCACCTATATAAAGAAAGGAAACCCTAGTTTTGGGGGCAGCCACCAAAAGCCACGAATTTGCCTCCCCTTTGGCCCTCATGTACAAGGGGGAGGGCTCCTCTACAACACCAAGAAGTCATGGAGGAAGGGGGTTAGGGGGCGGTGCTCCCCCTTGGCCGGCCGGCCGCCGCCACGCGCCGCCGCCGCCGGCCGCCCGCGCCGCCTCCGCCTTGCCCTTTCCTCCATGGCCGCCGCCTTCACCGCCATCTCCATCGCCAATTCCTCCATAGCTACAACGGTCCACTCTCTCACAAACCTCTGTATTCCCCTATGTAAACATGGAATTTGTGCAGCAACATAAGAGTAATAATGTATCACCCAAAAATGTTGCCAGTGAAATTAAATTGACCAATCCATGTTTGCTAGCTAGCAAGTTTGATATTACTGATTTGGATGTTAATGAATCTGTTTGCTATGCCATTGTTTGTAAGGAGGTATTGTTTTCTTTTGAGGATATGCCTCCCTCTTTGCCCCCTGTTGTTGCTAACGTTTTGCAGGAGTTTGCGGACGTTTTTCCAAGTGTTGTACCACCGGGATTACCACCGATTCGCGGTATAGAACACCAAATTGGTTTAATTCCCGGTGCATCATTACTGAACCGTGCCCCTTACCGTACCAACCCTGAGGAGACTAAAGAGATTCAGCGACAAATTCAAGAACTACTCGATAAAGGTCATATTCGTGAGTCTCTTAGTCCATGTGTTCCAATTATTTGGTACCTAAGAAAGATGGTTCTTCCCGCATGTGTACTGATTGTAGGGCTATTAATAATACCACAATTCGTTATAGACACCCTATACCATGTTTGGATGATATGCTTGATGAGTTGAGTGGTTCTACCATGTTTTCTAAAGTTGATTTGCGTAGTGGTTACCACCAGATTCGAATGAAGTTAGGAGATGAATGGAAAACAGCTTTTAAAACTAAGTTCGGTTTGTATGAGTGGTTAGTCATGCCTTTTGATTTAACTAACGCTCCTAGTACTTTCATGAGATTAATGAACGAAGTTTTACGTGCTTTCATTGGACGTTTTGTGGTGGTTTATTTTGATGGTATACTCATATACAGCAGATCTTTGGAGGACCATTTGAATCATTTGCGTGCGGTTTTTGATGCTTTGCGTGCTGCGCGTTTATTTGGTAATTTTGATAAGTGCACCTTTTGCACCGATCGAGTTTCGTTTCTTGGATATGTTGTTACAGCGTAGGGCGTTGAAGTGGATCCCGCCAAGATTGAGGCGATTTCGAGTTGGCCGACTCCGCTAACGGTCACCCAAGTGAGGAGTTTCCTTGGCCTCGCTGGGTTCTACCGGCGTTTTGTCAAAGATTTTGGGTCTATTGCAGCGCCCCTAAACGAGCTTACAAAGAAGGACGTGCCCTTTGTTTGGGGCGATGCACAACAGGATGCATTCATAATGTTGAAAGATAAGTTAACCCATGCTCCCCTAGTCCAACTTCCTAATTTTGATAAGACTTTTGAGCTTGAATGTGATGCGAGTGGAATTGGGTTGGGAGGTGTGTTGTTACAAGAGGGAAAACCTGTTGCATACTTTAGTGAAAAATTGAGTGGGCCTAGTCTGAACTATTCTACTTATGATAAGGAATTATATGCTCTTGTTCGGACTTTAGAAACTTGGCAACATTATTTATGGCCCAAAGAATTTGTTATACATTCTGATCATGAATCTTTGAAACATATTCGTAGTCAAGCTAAACTGAACCGTCGACATGCTAAGTGGGTTGAATTTATTGAGTCTTTTCCTTATGTTATCAAACACAAGAAGGGTAAAGATAATGTTATTGCTGATGCTTTGTCTCGACGTTACACTATACTTTCACAACTTGACTTCAAAAATTTTGGGTTAGAGACCATGAAAGATTTGTATATGCATGATGCTGATTTTAAAGAAGTGTTGCAGAATTGTAGGGATGGTAGAACATGGAACAAATTCGTCCTTAGTGATGGATTTGTGTTTCGTGCTAACAAGCTATGCATTCCAGCTAGCTCCGTTCGTCTTTTGTTGTTACAGGAGGCGCATGGAGGAGGACTGATGGGACACTTTGGCGTCAAGAAGACCGAGGACATACTAGCCGCGCATTTCTTTTGGCCAAAGATGAGACGAGATGTTGAGCGTTTTGTTGCTCGCTGCACTACTTGCCAAAAAGCTAAGTCGCGACTTAATCCTCATGGTTTATATATGCCTTTACCTATACCTAGCATTCCGTGGGAGGATATATCCATGGACTTTGTTTTGGGTTTACCTAGAACAAAGAAGGGGAGGGATAGCATATTTGTTGTTGTGGACAGATTTTCTAAGATGGCACACTTTATACCATGTCATAAAACCTATGATGCTGCTAATATTGCTGATTTGTTCTTTCGTGAAATCATTCGCTTGCATGGTGTGCCAAATACAATTGTTTCAGATCGTGATAGTAAATTTCTTGGTCACTTTTGGAGATGTTTATGGGCTAAGTTGGGGACTAAACTGCTTTTTAGTACTACATGTCACCCCCAAACTAATGGACAAACTGAAGTTGTTAATAGAACTTTGTCTACTATGCTTAGGGTTGTTTTAAAACATAACTTGAAATTGTGGGAAGAATGTTTGCCTCATGTTGAATTTGCTTATAATCGTTCGCTGCATTCTACCACTAAGATGTGCCCTTTTGAGATTGTGTATGGTTTTGTACCTCGTGCACCTATTGATTTATTGCCTCTTCCATCTACGGTGCAAAATAATTTTGATGCTACACAACGTACTGAATTGATACTAAAATTGCATGCGACAACTAAAGAAAATATTGCACGCATGAATGCTAAATATAAATCATATGGAGATAGAGGAAGAAAGCATATTGTGTTTGATGTTGGAGATCTTGTTTGGTTGCATTTGCGCAGATCGCTTTCCTGATTTGCGCAAGTCCAAGTTAATGCCATGAGCTGCTGGTCCTTTTAAGGTGTTAGAGTGTATAAATGATAATGCATATAAACTTGAGCTTCCTGCAGATTATGGGGTTAGTCCCACATTTAACATTGCAGATTTGAAGACCTACTTCGGTGAAGAAGATGAGATTGTGTCGAGGACGACTTCAATTCAAGAAGGGGAGGATAATAAGGACATCCCAACTACAGTTACAACCACTAGTCCTACCACTACACAAATACAAGGACCTATTACTCGAGCTCGTGCACGTCAACTAAATTATCACGTACTTCCGTTTCTTGGAACTCTTCCAAATTTACATGAGAATATGCTGCTGCCTATAACCAATGTGTTTGTTACACTTAGGAATAATGGACCTAGCAAGGAGTTGATGGACAAGTATTGGAGCATGATCGTCCATGGAGATGGCAGCAAGCATACGAGGATTGAAGATGACGGCACACATGGAGAATCGAGGGTTGTGAAGCCACTATAAGGGAGCATGAAGTCATGGACGAAATATTCAAAGACCACACTTCATATTTTCGTCCATAGCATTATATGGTGCTGCGTCACCTCTATTTTTGGGCAAGGCCCATGTATTTTCGAGATACCTTTTCATAGGCTGTTTTTAGAGTCCGTATGATAGGGAAACCGACTTAGGAAGGATTTCGGCCCCCTTTTCCAAGGCTGCACAAAATTTCCCTAAGTTTCCCTATAAATACCCCCCTAGGTCGTCAATTTAGGGTTTGGGTTTTATTTAGTCTAAAGTTAGCTAGCCGTCGCTGCAACTTCGCCGTACTTCGTTTGTGCCACATCGGCCAGACAAAGACCGCTCTTCGGAACCCCACTTTCATCTATAATCATTCATATTTGCAATATTCAGATTGCCAATTCTTAGTTCTTGCTTGTTCTTCGATTGTCTGCAGGAATTAGACCTTAGTTGGTTTGGTCGATTGTGCTTCGGCGCTGTCATAAACCTTCCCGGAGTTGGTGTAGCGATTGCTAAGGCGCAGCGTCCTCGCACGTTTGTAGTCGAATCGTCAACATCGACGCCACCCAAATCGATAGTTATCATCTGATCGAAAGATCGGACACCTCTGCCTCTATCATCACCGGAGGCATCTACACCATCATGCCTGCCTCCGGAGTGATGCGTGAGTAGTCCACCACGGGACTACGGGTCCATGGCAGTAGCTAGATGGTTGTCTCTTCTCCTTGTACTCCATTGTTTAGATCTTGTGAGCTGCCCTACATGATCAAAGTCATATTATCTATAACTGCTACATGATGTGTTTGCTTGGATCCGATGAATTGTGGAAATAATTACTCTTGTTCATGTATGTGTTATGTTTTATCTATGATCTTGCATGCTCTCTGATGCTAGTGAATGCTTTGGCCAAGTAATTGTTAGTATTATTTAGAGAGAGTATTTATGCTAGATAGTGGGTTCATGACATCATGAGCAGAGTGCGACTGACAGAAACGCTAATGCCGAGATTGTGTTGTTGCCACTAGGGAGAAAACAACGGTGTTTATTTCCTCGTGCTATTACATTGCTTGCATTATGCACTTTTCTTATTGCGATGATCTGTTGCTTGCAACTTAATACTTCTGGGAGACATGCTGGATATCAATCTCGGGGGTGGATTATTAGTCAAAGATGCAGTTGGATAACGGTCTATATATTTTGGCGTAATGTCCATATTAGATGAAACGGTGAACTATATTGTTTTATGATATTATTTTTATGCGCCCACAATTTTGGCAATTGCCTTGCTGTAATTTGTTTACCCATCATGCATATCTTCTGGAGAGACACCACTAGTTATCTGTGGACTCCGGTCCTATTTTCCTACATTGTTTACAACTGTTTTACTAGCTTTCTGTGCTCATTTGCTCTCATCATATTTTACACTTGCACATTTAATTCTTTGTATTCAGCAAGCCGGAGAGATTGACAACCTCTCTGTTTCATTGGGGCAAAGTAGTTTGTTTGTGATTGTGTGCAGATCCACGTCAATTGTCGTTAACGGCGCTATTGACACCTTGCTAAGCCTTCTCCAAGTCCTACTGGATTCGATAACCTTGGTTTTGTATTCAAGGAAAAACTGCTGCTACACTGCATCATACCTTCCTCTTGGGGTTCCCCAGCGAACGTGTGATCCACGCCATCTCAGCTAGCAAAAGCCGCCTTGTTGTTAGTGAAGCAGTACACCAGCTTCCCGTTGGAGTCCCACCAGATTGGTGCCCTACCCGCGGTATCTCCGGCTCGTGAAGTGGGAACTGTGCGCAGAGGAGTCCGAGCCCAGCTCCGAGTCGGAGTCAGATGCATCATCGCTGGTCGGCCATCGAAGCCATGGTGGCCGCTTATCGCTAGGATGAAACTCGCTCTCTGGCAGCCGATACGGACCCGTGAACCCTCGGTGTCACGGGGGCATATGCCACGACGTGGTGCACTCCCCGGAGGATCCTAGTCGGTGGTTGGTCCTCCGAGGACTAGACTGCACCCCGACCCCCTTGACGACCCCGCTTTCATCTCCGCCGGCCGGTTCGGGAATTTGATGCGGGAGGAATCTAATTATTTGTAGAGATTTGCTAATTCTCAGTCAAAAATCTTCTCTTAAGTCTCAGTCTGGTAAGCCTGAACCTCAGACGCTCAGTAACCGAAGAAAACTCAAACAACACACCGAATTAATCACCGAATTCACATATGTATTATCGGAATTTGAGAGGATTAAAGATACAACTCTTAGCCAGACCACGAATAGTGGTGGCGAGGGTGTAAACCCTAATTCGAAGACACCACTATCACGGGGGGGGCCTCTTGAAGACTATACTGCGTCCTGGCCCAAAATTCTGAAAGTGTAAAATGTTACTCCCTCTGTTCCTTAATATAAGGCATTTTAGGAAGCTAAATTAGGTTTCTAAAATGTCTTATATTAATGAACAGAGGTAGTAATTACCAAGGTGTCTTTCTCTTGTCCCTTCGGGGACATCTGAGAAGGTGTCTTTCTCTTGGTGCGATGTGGCCCGTGGCGCTAGCGCTTTGGACTGTCACAACGATCTCGACATGCAATACATCTATGGGAGGAAGTGCGCCCCAAATCCCATTCTCAATCCCATCACATCCTCCTAGCTCTGTACTTCTTCAACTAAGCTATTCTCTGTATTGAGTATTTTTGCTAAAAAGGGATCTCTAATTATTTCCCTAGTTTTCTCTCTCTTATTATGCTTCTCATGTTCATTCCACTCAGCATATGGTTGATGTATTGCTCGACATCATAAGGAATTGGCCCCTGCTTTGTTGGGTGTCACGCTCCACCACTGCTAACACACGCAACTCTCAAGCTAAATAGCAGAGGAAGAAGAATGTGACAAATAACGGAGTGGTTGCGTGGGTAAAGTCAATGGCGATTCGGGGTCAGTCTATGTAGGTACGGGGGAACAATATGTAAATTGTTGCAAACTAAAGGGGTTCTACGAAAAAGTTGTGGGGTCAGCTGACACCACAGCTTACATGCAGCTCCGCCACTGGGTAAAGCGGCATGCTGGAAAGTGATCTTGTTAGAAATCAAACAACGACACTATAAGGATCTTCAACCGTGGGATGGAAGATCGACGGAACACATTGCACAGGCTGGCGCGGAGCGGTATGAAGCAATGGGGAACGTCAATGCTGGATGGATGGCTAAGGAAGCTTCAGGCAACATGAAGAACTTGAAAACGAACTCGACACTAGGGTCTGACAAAGTCATTTTAGAAAAGTGTAACTCTAGTGCATTTAGCTTACACTGCACAGTTGTACTTTTCTCTAAACTAAATTGCACTAGACTTGCACTTTTCTGAGTTGACTGAGATTTAAAAAAAAATAGTAGACATAGACACTCCCTTGTAACTAGGTTAGGAGCTCAGGGCGATCGATGTTTCAAAAAAATTCCAAAACACTTCAATGTACCTGTACATATGAGATTTACCGCATATGTATTCTATAAGTGTATAAATTTTAATATAGAATATTTTATCTTCTAGGCTGCATAAAAAAACTAAAATGTTGATTTTTAAAAGGAAACATTGCATGTTTTAAAGCCCTAAAATTGCCATTTTTATTTTTTGTGTAACCTAGAGTATTTCGTATTGAAATTTTACACACCCTGTTGGATACATCTATACGTGGATGTGATTTTTTTTCTTGCAAAACCTTTAAAATTTGAAAACCTCATCTTTCGAATTCCAAAATAACGGCTCCCTATAGCCTAATCGCTCATATGCATTTTTTTT
The DNA here is from genome assembly GCA_012064385.1 of Puccinellia tenuiflora. Taxonomy (NCBI): domain Eukaryota; kingdom Viridiplantae; phylum Streptophyta; class Magnoliopsida; order Poales; family Poaceae; genus Puccinellia; species Puccinellia tenuiflora. The sequence goes on from QRDG01001574.1 coordinate 118,563, forward strand.
GGTTCTTTGTATGCATGCTTTCCCGCATTTTTCCATTGAATTACATTGTTTATCTGTGTAGATTGGTCATGGGCTTACTCCGTCGATATTGGTGTAGGGTTGTGTTGTGGCAATAATTATGACCAACTAAAAACATAATTATGACCAACTAAAAACATATTAGGATCAGAGCATAAATAGAATATGCAATGTTGAGAAAACAATTCAAATGACCTCATTTGTTTCGGTACTATTGCACTCATATAGGTGGTCAACATCAATCATTTATGACTTGCATTACCAGAAGTTTGCATTCCACAAAATAAACTCAAACAAGAATACTCATCATCAATAACCTCTTCACACACAACAACAAAAAATCTGTGTGAGGAAACAAGCTTCCCAAGATTCGAAGGAGCACATATATACACTACCCCTGCTACTGGGATTCAATCCTCTAGTACTAGCAGAGTTCCTTCAACAAGAACACAACCATCTCCCAAACCAGCACATGCTAATAACCTGACAGTCCTAAAGATATGGACGAACTCCATTCTCAGCATAACAATTGGCACAATGACATCAAAACAGACACTTGAATAAGAGGATAAAATTACTACAACACAAATACAGATAATGTAAACTAAATACACAACATCGGGCATTTTTTACTGTGCAAACTGGTAGTTGGTACATCACACTATCCCAGACATCCATATCACCTCTAGGCACCATTCTTCTCTCTCCAAATAGATTCGCCCACTTCGGATGCAGAAGCATATCCTCCCACGAGCTGGTGGCAACTGGCATGCAACTCAACCAGCAAAAGAATTCATCCCGTATATGCCCGCAGTTGGACAGTCCAAACCTCTGGGTTGCAGTTAAGCCCTGAAGCTTCAGGCGTGGTTAAAGTATTACATAGTGTACACGTGAAGCCTAATGGTCCATCAAAGCTGCATCAGTTTCTGATAATGGTGCTGCAAAACAGATACATATCAGTTAGTGTGAAGCTTTGTGCTTGTTGGCCTGCAAAATGTGCAGCAAATCTTATCCTTGGGTGTCTCTTGTTTAAATCAAAGTATCCGACAGATACTGAGGACCCATCAATTCAGACAGCACAAAGGCTTACAATGTAGTATCCGTAGCATGCACATAATTACTTTAAGCAGTTCGATAAAACTTACCAAGCAAGTCCTCGTACGTGTCGTGGAACAATGAAGACTCCAACAAAAGTGGCGGCGAGAATACTTGATCAAGAGCCTCGTCCGTCATAAACGATTGACCACTGACTGGATCAAAAAAAGTTCCAGCACTGCTTGGATCACCATGGCCATTCCGTTTACTTGACAGGGCTGGGGTTGTATGCATTGGGCTCTCAGAATTGAAGTAATGATCGCTTGTGCTCTTGGGTAACTTTGCCTGTGATGATGATTGACCTATTTTTTGTTGTCTTCGATTTGCCACAGCACCCACATCCTTCCTTGAAGCACCTGTTGATAGGGGAATGAAAAAGTGCTCTGAACCATCATCACTGCTATTGTCATGTGGACTCTCCGTGTTGCTCAATGGTTTTGATAGAGCAGCTTCACGAACAGAACGTCTGATATCACGAGCAAAATAACCATAATTTTCTGCAAAGACTATAAAGCAGCAAATGAAACACCATTCATCAAAACCAGATTGTAATCAGCAAATAACAAGGAAAACAAAGAAGAAGCTGAGATAGCCCATGCATTAAGATATGAATACCATGCATTGAACCGTTTCCTTGATCTTTGGTTGAAGGGAGGATAAGTGCTTTCTCTTCGGGCATAATTTCTTGACTAGGTTGGCGTGCTAGTGCATTCCGTCTTTGCGTCTGTGTTCCTTTTCCAGAACTCGGAGTCAGACTAAATAAAGGAGGTAGCTTTAGAGCAGGACTACTGCCAGCCTTGTCGATGTGTGTAGAAGAGAGCTTAGAAGTCATCTCTGAAACTTCAATGCTGCTTTCCTGCTTAAAAGTAAGAAGTTAGAAAGCATGAGAATAAACAGAGAAAGGCAAAAAAACATTTTGCAAAATGAGACTCCATGGATTTTGATAATACATTGACTTCATCGAAAAAGGTGTTGTGGTGACTATCTATGAGGAAACAATGGTCCATTTGGTTGGAGAAGGGCCCCTGTGAAAGGACAAGTTCTAACTCCTTTAGAGGATTTGGGTCATGGTCATGTGACAGCCTTGTACTATCAGTACTAGCATGAGTTCATCCGATTGTACCAACCAAATGCAAGGCTCTTTGGTCCTATGATTCAGAGACGATTGACGACCAACCAAAGACATACTTCAACAATCATATTATACCAGGATGGAGGCATTCTGGTATGGACACAGGAAACAGCCCGACGATATTATACCTCAAAAGAAACAGCCCCACGATATGAAGGAAAACTAAATATTCTGGTATGGACACAGGAATGAAGATAGTATGACAAAAAATATACAACCAGAATAGAAGTTGCATTTTTCCATACTGGGAAACAAGTAACAGAACAGACAAGTAAATCATCAAACAGCAAAATCAAGCAAAATGTGTGGTATATCTTACTTCTGGTCTTCCAAACCCTATATTTTGCGCAGACAACGATTGTCTGGAATTTGTTTGATCCACTGGGTTACTAGGTACACTATTCACTTCCTCTGAAAGTTCAGTTATTGACTGCTGCATTGCTGGAATAGCTTCCTTGAGTTGATTAATTAGGCCCTAGAAGAGAAAATAATGGCAAAAGATTAAAGAATCAATTAAATGCCACATAAAATTATCCTCAGTAAAATCTGCAAACCAGATGCGTCCTGGTAAGGATATTGCTGTTACCTGTATGCTGACTAAATGCTGCCGATGTTCGGCCAATGTTGCAGTTAATGAGTCGGCATGGGTACTAGCTTCACCGTCAGACGCACTGCGGAGTAATTCTGGACCCTCCCCATCATTTGCTTTGGCCTATAAAATTAGTACATAGTTGGAGGTTAGATATCCAAATACATTGGTTCAGAACATGTGATGCACCTATACTTCGGGATCTCACCATACCAGTATCCAATAAGATGTGTCACCAATAAACCACCAGAAATATGCACGGGTAGTATACCTCACGATGCGTACTGATAGCCTTGCAACATGGCCCAGCCCAACAAACAGGGATTAAATGTCACTATTTCTTACTATTGTCTAGTCCATGGACCATTTAGTTCTATGTGTACTTCCTTGTGGTCTGTTTAACATATACTACCACCGTTCAACAAAACAAAGGCGTATAATATTTTCTTAAAAAAGCCAATCAATGTTAACTTCGACTAACGTTGTAGGAAAAACTATTGACAATTATAAAACTATGTAGATATAATATGAAAATACATTTCATTATTTATTTAATGATATTGATTTGACATTGTAGATGTTAAAAGTTTTTTCTATAAACTTAGTCAGTCTTTATATTGTTTGACTTTGACCAAAATTTATTCGCCTTCTTTTAGGAACGTAGGGAGTAATCGCGTACTTACTTTACCAACTGTGTTTGACACACAATCAAATTCAAAACTGGCATTCAATGCATCCACAGGAACAATATAATGGAATTTTACACTAATATTTAAGTTAAGTGCAACGTATTAGAATGCAAGCTTTTGTAAAACTGATAGTTTGATCCTGCACCGCGATAAAATAAATAAATCAATAGCTTACCAAATGAAGAGACTGTTTATGAATACGCTGCAAAGCGTGAGTCCAACGTCGAAGAATCTCTGCTACGTCAACAGTTTGTTGGGCACGCCCATTTCTATCATCTAATCTTGAAAGAGCTTCTTCCTTTCCCTGGAATAGAGATATCTGCTCCTGTTTGTTCAAAATTGCAGATGGTTCACCAGCTCGAGCTGAAAGTAATTCTGAACGTGGAACACTTGAACTTGTATCCATTGCTGCTAGCAACTGCGATCCAGATATACGGTACCTAAAAGAATTGCATTTTGTGTAACAAGGTGAATTAATGACAACAGAGGATATTTAGATTAAATTGTAAAGTTTAACAGAAAGCGGAACACACCTATGCTCACGATGTGCTATAAGATCTTCAATTGGTCCGGAAGCTAAAACCTCATGCTGGCCTGCAAGAATACTTCCATTACTATCCAGAAGAAGCATCACCGTAAGTCTGTAACCCCTAACATTCTATCAGATTTTATTTGCCAAGATGACATGCCAATAAAGAATTACAACATCATTTGAAAGCTGTGTAACCAAACCATGAAAATAAGAACTTTTGTTTTCTCTTTCAACAACAAAGAATGTTGCCTAAAGTGGAAATATATAACTATGCCTGAGGAATGCCTTGTTATTGAAATTTTTGCTCATCACAAATACAATCTTAATCTGGATCAGCTTAAACTCCAAATGAAACTGAAACCAGCCTCGCAGGTCGCAGCACCAAAGTTCCCCTAGTCCTTAACAAGAAAATGTGGTCTAGCATTTTCCGGAATGGCTTCTGGATAAGAAATTTTTCATAAGGCAGGCTTACAAGATAAACTTGCTCTGAGAGTTTATTTAAGAGTAAGCTCACTTTATCAGGCTTGGATGCTACTCCCTTCATTCCAAATTTCAAGATGTTTTAGATAATATAGTTGGAACTAGATACGAGCCGAAATGAGTGAAGCAACACACTAAAACGCGTCTAGATACACCCGAATCAGCAAAAGGCTAAAACATCTTATATTTAGGAAGGGAGGTAGTACAAGCTAGGCTATCTCGATACTCTGTCAAGGTGCTGCATCAGTATAGTACCGGTAGATTTTAATTTCAGAGCCCCTGATACTCAGTCGATACTTCCCAGTGCGAACTCGATACATCTTGTCCTAGCATAACTCAAATCGAAGACCACTAAGAATTTCAATCCAAAATCACAACCCGTAATTCCCCAAAAAAATCCTGTTTCTGCTCTGCTCGACTCCGACTGACGTCGCCACCCTCTCCAGCCATCAACACGCAAGTCTGGCAGACGATAGATCTCTCCGACAGCCCATCTGCGCTCCCTCCATCATGTCATGGCTGACACCCTGAGCTGCCAAGTCAACTCCACTTTCTGGAATCAAGAGCATATCAACAATGTTGCCTCTTATAGATTTATTCTATGGTGAGTGGCACATTGAAGCTCTGTTTTATTGTGTGCACTGCACATTACGTAGACTTGCGCCCACTCCACTGTCATGGAAAGCAGAAAATATCAGTGTCTTGCTCTCATCTAGCCTCCCTACATTCCTTATTTTTCAATGAATATATAATTGCCAGTAGCGGTACTGTGGTACCTCTGTATCTGTATTCATGTGCTCTCATACTTTTATCAGGAGAACTTAGGAGATAGGATATAGCCAAATAACCCAGCTTACAAGATACTAAACTACAACAAAAATAGCCCTGTAGTTTATGAGTATGCATGGTATGAATATGCATGTGCTCTCATCCCGTATCATGGTTTTAGGAGTTAGGATACTAGCCAAATAACCCAGCTTACAGGATACGTTAAACTACTACAAAAATATCCCTGTAGTTATGCATAGTATGAATATTTAGAGTCTGCATGATATGGATATTTTGAGCATGCTAGAAACAGTCTGGTAATGGTACTTCACTCTTTGTACCTTTGCGAGCCAATATTGATTCCCACAAACGTGTAGCCTTAGATACCAAATGTGAATTTTGTCCAGATGAGCTTGAGATACGTTCGTCCCACAGTTCTCCCTCCAGCTTGGCTTTATTTCTCATGTCTTGCAGCTTCTCTAACTCCTGCTGCAGATATGCCTGAAAACTCCACATGCAGATATAAATGAGAACAGGATGCAACACATAACTATCTGAATCACCTGTATAGAATTTACTGTGTACCTCTTCAGCACATAGACTTCGGAATTCAGCTGTCATTTCATGGGCTAAATTTGACCAGGTTGTTTGCCTTTGAACAGCAATATTTGCATTTTTTAGAAATTTACGCCTTTCAAGAGCTATCCTTGCCTGTTAAGAACATCTCATCAATGCACAATAAAAACGTAACATATAAATTAAATTCACAAAGAAAAATAAGCCCTCACATAACAGGATGTTTTGACTACAAGAAGAAAAACATAGGCCAAATTTTCCTGACTGATGTGAAAGGGTCTCCGTACGCTAGAATATAAATCAACAGCTCACAAAATTTAAGAGAGACATCCTTGCCTTGGTTACGGGCAGTAATGCAGCTGCGTGAAGATAAGAAACATCTGTGAGTGCTGCTGGCAGTGGATTTGATGCTACATCAGCCGCAAATGTTCTCCTGTGGACCTCCCTCAAGGCATGTACAGAGAGTTGCCATAAAAGCTCAACAAATCTGCATCAGTGTAGGGAGTATAAACAATTACAAGGACAATTTTGAAAATGTACCAATTTTGAAAATGAACCAAGTTGTCAGATCAGCTAAGTGATTACTACTGGACTGTTTTTTCCTAAAAATGAGAACCAAGTGGTTACATACTGTAGTCACGTTTTCGATATGTTAAAGATCATCATGGAGATCTGGCCTTCAATGTGGCACTTAAAACAATACTTGCAAAGTTGATCTATGTCAATAGAACTGATTAACAGATGTTCCAAATTTATTAAGGAACACTATGGCATCATCGACAGGCACACGAAGTTCAAATGTAGTTAAAACTCAAAAGCATATCCCTAGGTGGTAAGGTGATGTGAGGTAGGTGCGGAATAATGCCTGAAGCAGTTCCCAGTGCAGCGTGTTAGGTCTAAACCTTCCTGTTTTCAGGAGTGTCTAGTGTTTCTCTTGCATGCGGTTTTTCATGTGCCTTGCACTTTAGCTGACTTACGGACGTAGCACATTGCTTCAGAACTCTACAGACCCAACAACAAGGCCTAAAATCCGGAAAAAAGCCGGAGACGAGTTAGGCCCAGTTCTTTTGGGGCTTATAGCCAGCTTAACAGTTCAAAAAAGCAGAAGCCCAAAAGAACTGGAATTTTAGCAGCTTCTTCGGACAGCCCGTTAAGCCCATTTCTTCACAGTGGGGAGAAGCAGGGTACCCCCTCCTTCCCGCCGCCGCGCTCAGCTTCCCGCGAGTGAAATGAAAGGTTATTTGGCGTTGCCCCTCCTTGACCTCGAATTTACAGGCGATTGCCACCGCGCAGCAGATACTTGATTCAGCCGAACCGGCCACTTCGTTTTCTTTTTTTCTCTTCCTTTCCTCTCATCAGGCGCGGGTGCTTTGTCCCGAGCGACAAAAGAACCAAGCTAGGGTTCCTCTGCCGCCCGCCGTCGCCACCCGCCGCTGGTCGCCGCCCTATCCGCCGCGGGCCGCCGTCATCGCCGCGTCCGACCCCGCGCCTCCCGTGGCCGACCCGCCGCCGACCCGCGCCTCCCATCGCCGATCCGCCGCTGACCCGCGCCTCCCGTCGCCGACACGCGCGTCCCATCGCCGATCTGCCGCTGACCCGCGCCTCCCGTGGCCGACCCGCCGCCGACCCGCGCCTCCTGTCGCCGACCCGCGCCTCCCGTCGTCGACCTACTCCCGCCCCGCACCTGGAGGTACTGTCCTGCTCCTCCCTCCCCCAGTTAATTCCAGCACCTTGGTCTTGTTCCAGCAAGTGATTCATTGCAATTATTTGTACTTGTGTACTATATACTGAGCAAATGCATTGTCTATTACTATTATTGCAATTCTTTGTATCATTTGAAGGAAAACAAATTAGCAGTATGGTTTATTCCAGCACCTTATATGTTGTATAGAATTCCTACTTATTGAACATATTCTCATACACATAATCACTAGATGGAGAAAGGAAAATCTTCAAAATCTGGGAATTGTGAGAAGGCTGTGTGGGATCAATTTGCAGCTGAAGTTTTTCTGGATGTGTGTATTGAGGAAGTACTAAAGAGAAACCGTCATGAAGGTCATCTTAACAAAAATGGGTATGACAATTTGATAAAGAGTTTCAATGACCGCACTAAGAGAAAATATAACCGCAAGCAATTCAAGAATAGGTGGGAGACACTAAAAAAAGAGTACAGCACATGGAAGACACTCAATCAAAATGCATCAGGTCTTGGAAGAGATCCAATCACCAAAACCATTGATGCTAGTGATGAGTGGTGGGATCTTGAGATTAAGGTATATGGCAGTTTTTATATCCTTTCTATGCATTATTTTTTAATCCAATTGGTGTACTGAAGTTGAGGTAAATGTTTTGCAGAGATGCCCAAATGCGGCCAAGTTTCGACGGTCTCCACTACCTAATGAAGATAAAATGTGCCAGATTTTTGATGCTCATTGTGTAACCAATGAACATGCGAGGGTGCCACTGCCAAGATCTATGTCCGGTCCCTCCCAAGGTTTTCCCTCTTCTGTTGATGTTGGGGATGATGAACTTTCAGGGACAGAATTGGATACACAGGTTACACCAGGTGTCGCAGGACAAGGAAAAAAGAGAGCATGTCCATACTCACCTAGTCCCGCGGTAGTTGAAAAGATGGCAAGAGACAGTGCTGAAAAAAGTTGTTTACGCCGTATATGTGACATATTTGAGAAGAGGGAAGAAAGCAGAAACTCTGTGACTTCACAGAACTCGGAGCCCTCACAGAGTAGAGTTGATCCAATGAGGCAGGAGTTTTTGGATATGATGGCCAACGTTGTTGATGCTGGATGTGGACCTGGTACACGTGAACATTTCTATGCTTCACAATTGTTCATGAAGGCAGAATACCGTACTGCCTTCACTTGTTATATGGAGGCTGCAAGTAATGTGAGGCTTGAGTGGATCCGCATGGCATGGGAGGAGAGGAAAAATTAGTAGAGATTGTAATTTGCTTTCAACCTTAGGCATTTGTATTGAACCTACTATGTATTTGCTTCTATCTATTTGTAACCTCCTATCTATTTGCTTCGAACCTGAGTATATTGTTATCTATTTGTAATTTGATTCAAACCTATTTATTTGATTTGAACCTGAGTATTTATTTGATTTGAACCTATAAATTTGTATTGTCTTGTTCTATCTATAAATTTGTACTGTTTTGCTGTACCTATAAATTTGTATTGTCTAGCTGAACATTTAAATTTGCATTGTCTTGCTGTACCTATATGTTGGTAATTAATTGTGTTCTTCATGTGCCAGATGGATATCCCAGGTGATGAAGATGATGAAGACTATGATATATTCATGGTTGCAGTTGCCGCGTATGCCAGCCTATCTAGTGAGAAGTTGCCGTATGCACCGCGAAGAAATCCAGAGGTAACAGGTATTCAATGGGTGGAACACAAAGAAGCGAATGCACAGGTTTTTTATTCCTTGTTCAGGATGAGGAGGTCTGTGTTTTACCCATTGCTTGATCTATTGGTTGCAACCTATGGTCTTACATCAAGTTGCAACATGTCCGCAAAAGAAGCATTGGCACTCTTTTTATGGACTGTGGGGACATGTCAAACAACTGATAATGTTGCTGATCGATTTGAACATAGTCGGTCTACAGTTAGCAGGAAGTTTTATGAGGTTCTTGACTGTTTAGACCGCATGGCTGGTGATTACATAAGACCAAAAGACAGAAATTTCACCGAAGTGCATCCTAAAATGCAAACTACAAGATTTTGGCCACATTTCAAGGATGCCATTGGGGCTATAGATGGAACACATATTAAAGTGATTGTGCCAAAACAACTTGACGTACAACATAGGAATAGGCATGGTTATACAAGTCAAAATGTGATGGCGATTTGTGATTTTTATTTGAGGTTCACTTTTGTTGTTGCTGGATGGCCCGGCTCAGTTCATGACACAAGGGTATGGACTGACGCTCAAGTGTCATATCCCCATTATCCCCACCCCCCGCCAGGTAATCTTTATGGTAGCTAGTAATTATTTTTTCGCTAATAATTATTTTTCCTCATATCTAATATGTTAGCTTATAATTATTTTTCTTACACCTCAGGAAAATACTATCTTGTCGATTCGGGATACCCGAACAAAATAGGATATCTAGCGCCATACAAGACTACTCGATATCATGTACCAGACTTCCAATATAATCCTCCAAGGGGAAGAGAAGAAACGTTCAACCATCGTCATTCAGCAGGTCGAAACTCAGTCGAACGAGGATTTGGTTGTCTCAAAATGAAATTTCGAATGCTTCAAGGCATACCTCGTCGACCACCTGAGCGACAGAAGATGATAATTACCGCTTGCATGTGTCTACACAACTACATTCGTGATAGCAACCTAAGTGATCAACATTTCGATATGTTTGATGGTGGAGGATATGTTCAAGAGGAGAGTGCTTCATATCCTAGTGCTCCACCCGAAGATGATGGTACTTACATGAAAGGGATCCGTGATGATATTGCTAGGAGTGTGTTTTCCTTAGACACTATTTGAGTTGTAATCAACTACTAATGAATATATTTTATTTTCATATGTACCTATTAATATGACGTTCGAAATATTATATTGCGATCATACATGTGAAAAATATCATAAACAAACTCAAAATATGTTAAGTTAGAACATAAATCTATTACAAGGGCGTTACAGACTTTTCATCATACAACTCAGAAAATAAGCCAGGACAGCGGAAGCCCAAAAGAACTGGACTGCAGTTTCAGGTTGGCTTAAATCCACAGCTGCTTCTCTGGACAGCTCTACTCAGGATGGCTTACGAAGCTCAAAAGAACTGGGCCTTAGTCCGACTAGTTCGAGATTGGGAAAACTCAAGAAGGTAAGGTAGTCAACAGTGCATAATTGATTGCATTGCTCAATTCTCATAATACTTTTCTTGCTATCTAGGTGATATATCAAAGTCAACAAGCTTGAGGAACTCATTTCTAGCGCAGTCGGTAGTATGATATTCTGCCTTCTAAATTTTGAAAAAGAGCATTAAGCACCAGCATTCACTACTCATCTTCAAATTAGCATTTGCAAGAAACCATGTACTTGGAAAGAGACATTCGAAGTTGCTTGGTTGCACCTAGTTTCAGCAACTTAATAATAATGTTTCGATGAATGCAGTTAAGCTACATTGGATTCCAGCACAAGCAACACAAACAGGACTAACAGATTTTTGACCGACCCAAATAGAGGCATCCATGTGGACTGACCTCGGCCCGCAGCAGGTGGCGAGAGACGAAACTCTGGAGTTGCTCCTTGGCAGCGCCCCCTGCTGTTCCAGCTCGCTGATGATGCCTTGTACGATCTAACCAACCAAGGGGACGCAACGTCAAAACAAGGCCGCTTCCGGGTGTACCCAATTATCAGAAAAGCTAAGCAAATCTGCAAAATCCCACCTTGCGGAACTCCCTGGACTGCGCGGAATCAAAGATGGGCCACACCTTGTCGAAGTCCTGCGCAACGGAGAATCACAATCAGAAACCTATCTCGGAACACCTACAAAAAACAGGGGTAATATAATGAAGAACGGGAGAGGATGAGGAGGAGGATTTGAGCGCGCGTGGCGTGGCGTGCCTTGGCGGACTGTGCGGGGCCTCGTAGGGATGATAGGAGGAAGTAGAGGAGCTGCTCGCCGAGGCGCGGGTTGGAGTGGCGGAAGAGGCCGACTCGAGGGGAGGCAGCGGCGGCGGGAGAGCCGAGGACGGCGGGATCGAGGCCGAGGAGGAGGCAGTTGGTGTACATGGCGCCCTCCAGCTCCGCCTCCCGCTCCTTCTCTCGATCCGTAGACATGGCCGCCGCTGGGCGTGGTCGCGCGCTACTGGGTGGTTGGCTTGGGGCTAGGTTTAGGAGGAGCGGGAGGAGGCGGGCGCCATTGGAGCAGGGAGATCTCGCGAGGCGAAGGTGGAGGTGGGAGACAAAAAAAAATTAGCAGGCGAGACGGGTCGAGTCGAAATGGCCAGCTTTTTTTCCCCTTTGCTTTTGGGGATTTGGTCACTCACACACCCTTCAAATTTTCACTGTGATGATGAGTCGAGAAACAAGGGTAACTTGTTGCAGCCTGCATATCTTATCCGTATTTCTTTTTTCCTATTTGGATGCGCCATACATTATACGTGTAGTTCTGTAGTGGTATGTGACTTTTTGTAATTTGGCAGCTTTTTAAATAATATTTTCTCTGTCCATTTTTATAAGACGTCTGGCAGACGACTTACAAAAAGGAGTAATTCTTCGAGTAGTTGTGATTGTCGAATAATGTACATGAAATAGTTCAAGATCATCTTGAAACATCTCCAACCGGATCTCTACTCTCACCCATCTATACGACCGGAGAGTTTGGACAGGAAAACCACATCCAACCGCGTGAAACATCGAGCATATCTCAAACTCATTCCATATATGGGACAGATGTGAAACACGTCCGGATGCGTCCATCACATCGGAGCGGCCCGGGATGGCCTAGTTCAATTCCGTATTTAACCCACCTCGGTCAAACCTAGATCTCAGTTTCGACCTCTTGGCTCCACTCTAGTCCCCTTCCTCTACTCCGCCATGGCCAAATCTGGCAGCAAACCGTTGCGGAGGATTTGAGTTCGGTCTCCCTCCCCAGTCTGTAAGACGAGAAGCTCACCCGTTGTCACTAGTTGGAGGGCAAGGGCGGCTCTTCGAGCTCGCATCGGTGGCTAGTCGGGCTGAATGCAGCTGCTGGTCCAAGCGCTCCGCGCCATCCCTGTATCGCTCGTGCAGCTCTGCTGTGTCATGTCTTCCGAGTCTTTGGCGGCTCCCAGAGTCTAAGACATGTATGACTCGACAGACCATGCAGAAGGCCCGGCGGAAGGCCGGATCTAGCCGATCTGAGGTCGACTAGGTCTTGCTCAAGGTCCTACGTTGCTTGTTGACCTCCACGAAGATGGACACCCATCATCACCGAAGGTGTTGAGGTAGGGCATCGACACGCCAAGTGTTGTTATTGAGCAAGCACGTGTCGCCAGACGCCTCGCTGGGCTCCCCTGCTCCTCTGACCCCTGCTCCTCTGACGGCAGCTCCTTCATCTCTAACGTCCCCCCCCCCCCCCCGGACGACGACACCTAGGCATTCTTTGGCATGTACTACCGCCGCCGCCCCATAAGTAACAAGAAGCAAATGATGAATCCCTTTCTAGTAAATTTCGCACTCCCTCCGATCCTAAATGGTTGACGTGGGAAGAGAGCTACACGAGTAGAAATTTGTACACACATGGCGACAACTAAATTCGATCGGAGGGAGTACTATATAGCCGGTATAAAGAATCTGGTGGAACCACACCGTCCCTTTTGGTTATACGATGAACTATGTAATGAACTAGTTGTCCAATGCAATGCATATATTTTTAGTTCCATGTGATTGACATTGTATCAATTTGTATGGATTTGGGGGGTGGGATATGAGGGTGAACATACAAGGGTGAACCCATGTTGTGTCCACAGACATAAAGGGGTCCAAAATTTCCAGGTGTGGTCAGAGATGCTCTAATGCTTAGTCCTCAGTTTTTCTACAAGCATGGATTTCCATTTCAAAAAGGAAATAAAGATTAAATGAAAATAAGGACATTCATTCGTATACTAGAACCAACTGCTGTAAGATACTAGATAGGATTCACTCGATTCACACACAGGTTCGATACAATTTGGTAGCAACTAGAGATTACAGAGACTTGCGGAGGAAGAAGAAGCAAGGACTGGGTTCGAGAGAGAAGGGGATCGAGAAGAGAGCCGTCCGTCGTGATCCAACTAGGATGGCTTCCTCCTTCGCACGCCAGCGTATATGTACGCTGGGTCCTGGAACTTTGGGTTTGTGGCACCCCGATCCAGATGATCGAGTCACCCCATATACCATTCCCAGAAACACTGGATATATGACAACTTGATAAGCAAGACATAACCAAATACATACATAGGGCTCCGAGTTCGGACATACATAAGGTTACAACACGGGGGTGAGGCTCCAGCGCTCGCGCAACATGCGCACACAACAGTATGTACATTATTTATCCAACATCGAGCCTCTAGCGGAAGTCATAGCGGAAACGTAGATAGTAGCGTGGCGGGTAGCGGCCTTATTCCACGGGGTCCTGCCTGGGATACGGGTTCCTAGTTCTCGTACAGCGGGTACTCGGCATCGGGAGCAACGGAGTCTGGCCACATGAGAAGCCAGGTAAGTACTTGAAGTACTCGCAAGTCATTAGCCCAAAACCAAACAAGGTCTATCTATATGGCATGGCATAAGTTCGGAAAGTAGCATGGCATGAGTTGGGTTACAAGGGGGAGTCCAAGCTTAACGGTTGGACATAACTTACCTACTTACCTTTGAAGGGGTGTTTCATGATACCAAGTGAGATTTCACTTCCCACTCGACAACTCATAACCACAAACTAGGCTTCCAAGCCTCTAGCCAACTCTGGCTTACTCTTTCCGTTGTCACATGTTTGCTAGTCTCATCTTAATAATTTCTCCATGTTCGCTGGACTGACTCTTAGTGTGACCCGACCCAAACATCGTCCCATAACCTAGGGACAAGGCTAGATTCTAGATTTATACTCTCGAGAGGTTGCAACATTTACCCATACGCTGAAGTCTAGGTTTGTACCGCCGGTACCGAGAGTACTAGAACCCATCATGGCGACAGCACAAACCCACACTTCCACCACCGTTTACTCCACCCGGACACTCCCTGTGTAGCCACCGACACGTCCCTGGGACCACGTCTTATGACGAAGTTAATCCGGCACGTCCCCAACGAATGAGCGACGCCTAACTCCGGAACCTTCGCAAGACTAGCCCCGACCACAAAGGTAACCGACTAGACTTGCCAAAAGGGTGGCGTCAAAGGAGGCTAGATGGAATACTCGCCATGGTTCGCCCACGTGAACGACGCATGGTGTGCTGGTGTGTTTGGTGAGTGGCACCTTGTGACTCAATCTAGTCGAGGGAGGTGGTTATCTTCTTTAGTCAAATTCTTATTTCAGTTTCCAACATGATTCAAGCAACACAAGCATAAGCACAAAACAACAATGGCATATAATAACATAATACTCGTAAGCATAGATAACAATGTCACAATAATAATAATACCCGGGTGACTGTGGCGGGCAACCCGGCCGGTGTCACTCGGGGGTTAGTGTTCCCAGAATAATAGCATAATATTTCAAACGGGTGATGGTGGCGGGCAACACCGGCCCGGTGTCACCGTAAAAGAATGAACCGAAAAGCACTCATAAGAAGGAGAGAGCATCCATTTCCACTCGAGGGTTATCTCGACGTGGTGTCAGCAATCTCGGCAAAAGAACCAAATGGAAGTCCAGCTCCCAAGCGTCGCAGTCCGGGTGGTCTATGCCAACCATGTTTGACGGAGGGACAAGGCAAATAACTCTTTTGGCAATGCCCCCAACTCCGAGGATCATAAGACGACATTCGTCTGTTCCTCACCTCGGCGAAGAGGAAAAAACCAAACAAAGCCTCGCAAGCGCGAGACGCACAGTTGTAATATTTTCCCCCATTCCTTCGACTGAGGCGGTTCCTCCGGCCATTGTCTAGGGGACGGGAGTGAGGCACACATAGCAATTGAAAAGTAATACAACAATTCAAAATGCATATGGCATGTGAGGTGCAATATCAATCCACTTGAGCAACAGATTTAAATTCTAGGGTTTCGACCGAGTTTGAGATTGAG